>OZ035858.1:10407673-10581928 GCA_964034905.1 Itoplectis maculator | reverse complement strand
AAGTAAAGTAAAGTAAAGTAAAGTAAGTAAAGTAAAGTAAAGTAAAGTAAAGTAAAGTAAAGTAAAGTAAAGTAAAGTAAAGTAAAGTAAAGTAAAGTAAAGTAAAGTAAAGTAAAGTAAAGTAAAGTAAAGTAAAGTAAAGTAAAGTAAAGTAAAGTAAAGTAAAGTAAAGTAAAGTAAAGTAAAGTAAAGTAAAGTAAAGTAAAGTAAAGTAAAGTAAAGTAAAGTAAAGTAAAGTAAAGTAAAGTAAAGTAAAGTAAAGTAAAGTAAAGTAAAGTAAAGTAAAGTAAAGTAAAGTAAAGTAAAGTAAAGTAAAGTAAAGTAAAGTAAAGTAAAGTAAAGTAAAGTAAAGTAAAGTAAAGTAAAGTAAAGTAAAGTAAAGTAAAGTAAAGTAAAGTAAAGTAAAGTAAAGTAAAGTAAAGTAAAGTAAAGTAAAGTAAAGTAAAGTAAAGTAAAGTAAAGTAAAGTAAAGTAAAGTAAAGTAAAGTAAAGTAAAGTAAAGTAAAGTAAAGTAAAGTAAAGTAAAGTAAAGTAAAGTAAAGTAAAGTAAAGTAAAGTAAAGTAAAGTAAAGTAAAGTAAAGTAAAGTAAAGTAAAGTAAAGTAAAGTAAAGTAAAGTAAAGTAAAGTAAAGTAAAGTAAAGTAAAGTAAAGTAAAGTAAAGTAAAGTAAAGTAAAGTAAAGTAAAGTAAAGTAAAGTAAAGTAAAGTAAAGTAAAGTAAAGTAAAGTAAAGTAAAGTAAAGTAAAGTAAAGTAAAGTAAAGTAAAGTAAAGTAAAGTAAAGTAAAGTAAAGTAAAGTAAAGTAAAGTAAAGTAAAGTAAAGTAAAGTAAAGTAAAGTAAAGTAAAGTAAAGTAAAGTAAAGTAAAGTAAAGTAAAGTAAAGTAAAGTAAAGTAAAGTAAAGTAAAGTAAAGTAAAGTAAAGTAAAGTAAAGTAAAGTAAAGTAAAGTAAAGTAAAGTAAAGTAAAGTAAAGTAAAGTAAAGTAAAGTAAAGTAAAGTAAAGTAAAGTAAAGTAAAGTAAAGTAAAGTAAAGTAAAGTAAAGTAAAGTAAAGTAAAGTAAAGTAAAGTAAAGTAAAGTAAAGTAAAGTAAAGTAAAGTAAAGTAAAGTAAAGTAAAGTAAGGTAAGGTAAAGTAAAGTAAAGTAAAGTAAAGTAAAGTAAAGTAAAGTAAAGTAAAGTAAAGTAAAGTAAAGTAAAGTAAAGTAAAGTAAAGTAAAGTAAAGTAAAGTAAAGTAAAGTAAAGTAAAGTAAAGTAAAGTAAAGTAAAGTAAAGTAAAGTAAAGTAAAGTAAAGTAAAGTAAAGTAAAGTAAAGTAAAGTAAAGTAAAGTAAAGTAAAGTAAAGTAAAGTAAAGTAAGGTAAAGTAAAGTAAAGTAAAGTAAAGTAAAGTAAAGTAAAGTAAAGTAAAGTAAAGTAAAGTAAAGTAAAGTAAAGTAAAGTAAAGTAAAGTAAAGTAAAGTAAAGTAAAGTAAAGTAAAGTAAAGTAAAGTAAAGTAAAACCGCCAACCACGTCTCGCCGAACTTCAACTGGTATATTTGCTTTCGTGTTTTTGGTCAGATCACACATAAGGGATCATCACAGCTTTACATTTTTAAATAATCGATTTTTCGTTGCATTTTTCAACAGTATACGCGGTTATAAACATTGTCTCCAATTTTTTAATCGAAATTCGAATTCGAAATTTTTTTCTCCGGTATTTTCGATAAATGAAAACAATGTTAAACAATAAACAATACAATTTTTGTTAAATCATTTAGTTTTCTCCATCAGTGTTTTAATTTGCGAAAAAAAATCAAAGAGGGGGGGGGGATCAAACTGTGATGATACCATACATTTCCATTGCGTTTCATTAGCGATTTATTGGTGAATTAATACAAATTGTTGCAATTTTTTTTCAGTAACTGCACAACGACCAAGTGTTACCCGATCGTTATCGGAACTAAACAAGGCGTTCAAAATGTGCAGAATTCGGTAGCAATTACTGGGCCATCTGGCGAACGGGGTTCAGAAAGTTCGGGGGACCGATACAACGCGTCTCAGAGTCTTCCTGGCAACGCGAATTCGTCGGACGCGAATAGCGCGACTGGATTACTGGAAAAACGTGAGTTTTTCGAGGTTTTTCGCTTGGGAACTGATTCACGTAATTTGCGAAAACAGAATACGAACGTGATATATTTTCTTTTTGCTTTTCAGTGCCGCCTTCGTACGATGATGCGGTGGGCAATATATACGCGAACCAGTAATTTCGATTTCGTGATCCGCTCCGCAATCCGCGATCAGCAACGCACATGCTTTCATTTTCTACTTTCGCTCGAGATACGCCGACGCGACTGTTTGATGCGTTCGCTCGACGCAGTAAAAGAGCTTTAAACAAATATTACAGCCTTCGTTGGCGCTGTGAATTTACTCAGAGGGAGGAGAAGAATTTTGCATCCGTTTGACTGCGACAATATTGTCATATTTTTGTATTGGCTAGCGACAACGTCTAGCAAACCCATCGCCGACCAATCAGAACGCTTGGTCGAATACCGACTGCGGTAATAAAAACTGTAATGAACGAATTTCGCGCATATTTGCATATACAGCTAAACGAAAAAATTCATTTACTGCAGATACCATAAAAAAACTACTCCAGCATCGCCTTAAGGAGGCATTCCGGAGTAGATTTTCTTACCGACTGTTCGGTAAGAAGTACGCCGATGCGCCTATATTGATATTCGTGTGCAACTTGAGACATATTTGTAATACAATAACAACGAATTTTGTAAACTACGAAACTGCGTACTTTTTTCACCGACAGCCGCTAACAATAAATTCAGTCATTTTCCAGCTCAAATTAGTCGGCGAAATAATATTTTACAAAATTGTACTGTGGTTTTATTGTATGAAGGCATTTGTTAAATTATGTTGCAACAGGCAACATATAAATAGGCCACTCGGTGCTTCACCTCTATAAATATAAATTCACAACAAGTCTGTGAGTGATGAAACGTAGCAAACTTTGACAGGAAAATTATATCGACATTATTTTTTTAATTCTTACAATTTAGGCTTATTTGTAGAGACATACAAAATATAGTTACTGCACGAAAAAATTTGACTTCGGGGACGGCATCGCATTTATTTTTATTATTTTGATGAAAATTTACTGTTGTTGCTCGTTCAGTCCCATCGCCTGGCAGTACGAAGGAGGCGCTTAAAAAAATATATATTTTTTACACATTTTTAAACAATACCCGCTTGATATATTTTATTGATAGTTTTTATTGATAGTTTTTTTTGTATAATTAGTGAAAAAAAAAGGTGAAAATTGAAATGACTTTTTCCAACACCTGCAAAGCTTTTAATTTCTATTATTTTCACCTGCATTCAGGTTCATGTTCTTCGAAAATTAGTTTATTAATTGTGTTATTTTTGGTTGAGATTATTTTAAAAAAATGCACAAAGGTGTTCGAAATATGAATAAAATGATGTCAAAATTTGATTGAATTCTAATTAATTTTTCAAACCCAAAAAAAATGCTAAAAAATCAGTGAAAATGAGCCTGCTAGTGTGGGTTCCCCCCTATTTTTTAATAGAAAAATTGAAGGAACTCACGTGGTTCACCCAACGCTGAATTCGGAATAACGAATCTCAAAAGCCTCGGAGCGAAACTGTATGACGACGCAGAATTCGAAAAACCCGAAGTGCACTCGTCTCGCCTCCCGCCAGAACGCTGTTGATCGTGAAACGGCGAGTAAGGCGCAGGCTCCGCCGACTCCACTGGGCACAACGGAGCGATTGGAATCGAACCCGAATTATCCACCGATTCGACGCTGAGCGCCGATTTCGTACCGATCATAATGGGATATTTTCTCTTCATGGCGCAGTGACTGATAAACGGTAAGAAACATTTTAAAACCACTTTAACTATTTTTTTGTTGACTTACCAGCCGGAAAAGGAGACGATGACCTTGAGATAATACTCAATATCAATGATGCCGCAGTTGATCATGTCAGAATAAGGCAACGACGGGATTTGCATGCCTAACGTGATTTCTTCGGATTTACCAAAACGTCCGTCTTTCTTCACTTTCTGCACGACGTTTGTTTCCGTTTTTGTTTTTTGACGAGGTCTTTGCGAATGTAGAGTTGTTACCTTGGAAAAGACAGTAATTCTTTGAAATTGCTTTACGATTTATTCAAATTAAATAAAAAACTAGGCTAATCACACGCGCTGGCGCGCGTGCCCGAGATACTTTTGCGCTGCTGCGTTCTTATAAAGTTTTGAAAGGGTAAATCGCAACTGAAAAACCCTTGTTCAGTTACTTTTGAAAAAAAAAAGAAATTTGACGTTTTGCTTGTCAGAAATCGTAGATCTGGCCGCCGGGCCGAAAACCGCCCAAATCGGGGTCACGAAATTTATTTTTTCAAAATATCGACTTTTAACCTATACCATCGTTCTCAAGTCGCATATTCTACCCCTGAAAACACTGGTTATAACCCTTTTTTAATTGATTTTGAAAAAACAAATTTTTGGCCGAACAGTTTGTCAGAAATCGTAGATCTGGCCGCCGGGCCGAAAACCGCCCAAATCGGGGTCACGAAATTTATTTTTTCAAAATATCGACTTTTAACCTATACCATCGTTCTCAAGTCGCATATTCTACCCCTGAAAACACTGGTTACAACGCTTTTTTAGTTGATTTTGAAAAAAAAATTTGTTGGCCGAACAGTTTGTCAGAAATCGTAGATCTGGCCGCCGGGCCGAAAACCGCAAAAATCGGGGTCACGAAATTTATTTTTTCAAAATATCGACTTCTAACCTATACCATCGTTCTCAAGTCGCATATTCTACCCCTGAAAACACTGGTTACAACCCTTTTTTAGTTGATTTTGAAAAAAAAAATTTTTGGCTGAACAGTTTGTCAGAAATCGTAGATCTGGCCGCCGGGCCGAAAACCGCCCAAATCGGGGTCACGAAATTTATTTTTTCAAAATATCGACTTTTAACCTATACCATCGTTCTCAAGTCGCATATTCTACCCCTGAAAACACTGGTTACAACCCTTTTTTAATTGATTTTGAAAAAAAAAAAATTTTTTGGCCGAACAGTTTGTCAGAAATCGTAGATCTGGCCGCCGGGCCGAAAACCGCCCAAATCGGGGTCACGAAATTTATTTTTTCAAAATAACGACTTTTAACCTATACCATCGTTCTCAAGTCGCATATTCTACCCCTGAAAACACTGGTTACAACCCTTTTTTAATTGATTTTGAAAAAAAAAATTTTTGGCCGAACAGTTTGTCAGAAATCGTAGATCTGGCCGCCGGGCCGAAAACCGCCCAAATCGGGGTCACGAATATCGACTTTTAACCTATACCATCGTTCTCAAGTCGCATATTCTACCCCTGAAAACACTGGTTCCAACTTTTTTTTAGTTGATTTTGAAAAAAAAATTTTTTGGCCGAACAGTTTGTCAGAAATCGTAGATCTGGCCGCCGGGCCGAAAACCACAAAAATCGGGGTCACGAAATTTATTTTTCCAATATATCGACTTTTAACCTATACCATCGTTCTCAAGTCGCATATTCTACCCCTGAAAACACTACCATCAAACTTTTTTTAGCGGATTAAAAAAAATGACGATATTTGACAGACCTGTCAAAGTTATCAAGGACAAATGAACCTGGACTCGATATGAGAGTCCCAGTCAATCGCAGCTTGAATAGTTTGCTAACAATGCTTTCCGTTACTAATGAACTTTTTAAAAGAGGGACTAGGGCCACCACGCGCGCTGACGCGCGGGAGCGGATGTTAGTTAGCGCTGCATCAGCGCTCCGACTAATCAGGAGGCGAATAGTTTGCTAACAATAGACTTCGATATCCGAACTCGAAAATCGATAATCTCGCCACCACCTTTTTACTAGAGGATGATTAAATAAAAATAAAAAATAAAAATAATTTGTTTTTTTTTTAGAACTGATACTCACTTGTTCCAACCGGAGTTTCACTTTCGTCACGTTGATACCCATCGACGTGTTGTGCAGTGTGATCTTGGCTACTATGGCTTCGCCAATCGCGAATCCGTTGCTCGGCAGGTAAATGTTGTATCGGGCTGCTCCCATGTTGTAACAAAAAGGGAAGCATGCCAGATCCTTGTACTCCTCGTCGCTGATTTCCGTCTGAAAAATATTTCGCTGGGCAACACGGAAAAATAATTTGAGAGATAGGAATCTCCCTATACATATATAATTTTCTTTAAGGGGGAAATACATAGAAACGACAAATTACGGGTTTTTTTTTCAAACGAAATAACTTAAATTTTTCCCAGATCAAGAACATATCTGGCAAAAAAAATAACCATTCAAAATTGTTAGCAGATGCATGAAAACACGTGTAAATTATTTTTAAACATCAGTATTCATTTGACTAGTGCGGAGCTGTATAACCCCCTTAAATAAATTCCTTTTTACCATCCCAGTTGTGCATTGGCTCAGTTCGCGGGGTGTCTCCACGGTGAAGAGCATCGAAGTCGTGTGATCGAATTTCCAGGGTCTGTCCATGATCGCCTTGATCGAGTACCTGATGGTACCGTGGGTGCTCTCGAAACTGCTGGGTATGTCGCGCGGAAGGGCAAATTGAAATGGGTACTCGTGCGGTCCGGTTTCAATCACTACGTTCTGGCCGTCTGCAATACATTTTTATATAATCTGATAATGCAGATTTTGGATACAATTTTTCTTACGAATATTTTCAATCTTTGCTCAGTACCAGCTTCACCCAACACAAAGTGTTCAACTTTAAAATATTCCTCCTCGCCCCTGTAGTGCGTCGTTTGTTTGCTACTTCCGCCGCCGGTCGTGTGATTCCAGTGCACCAAGGTCGCGCCCTTGAATCTCACTTTGAGACCTGGAATGAATTTCGTAACATTTCCCATGTAAAAAACGAAAAATTCAAAGTGAATTAATTTTTTTTTTTTCATGCGTATTCAGAAAAATGTACGAATCACTTTCTCGAAAATCGAATCGAAAAAATTAGGTTGTCGAGAGATTTGATGAACAATTTTATTTTTCATCAATTTGTTAATAACATTTTGGAATGATTATAAATGTCAAATTAATCGTTTCAGCACCTATAATATGCATGATTTTTTCAGATTTTAATATTGTAAAAGTGTTTGCAATTCCCTCTCATTTTTCGAAAACTTATGCGAAGTGAGCGTGAAGTGGTTAAGAAGTGTTCGAAACTCTGTGAGTAACCCACGTTTAACATTTTCATATTATTATTATGTGAAATCAATCATTGCAGAACCTTCCTTATGTATAATTTTTTTCAGAATTTTATGTCGAGGAAGTATTGGGAATGCTCTGAGAAGCTCGCGTTTATAGCCAGGCTGTGTCGACACAACGTCCTTAATTTGTTCCTGCGATGATCAGAACATCAATACAAGTTCGCGCATGCGCAATAATCTCGCGGGGAACCACGTGCACCTGTAGGCACGACATTCATCGATATACACGACGTTGGATAGGAAGGATATCATCAGTTTGCGTTGCAGACGCGTCACGACCTTCACAACCGTGACGACTGCACCACTATAACGATTATTACCACTGATAAATTGTAACTGATTGAATTTGACGGAGAAAGTTGCAGGTATTTTCAGCAAATATCAGAGAAACTTTGAAAAAATTGTTTGAAAATCTCTGAAAATCACTGAAACGTTCTAGTTAGAGTTTTTCAGACAAACTGTCAGAGAATTATTTTCACCAGGCTGTGCATCAACTTTTCTACGAATCCTAATATATTCTGTATTTTATACACTCGCGCCACCTTTAACATAAGCTGCCAGCTCTTATAAAAATAAGCAATACTTATAATTTACTATGATAATATAATAACAGTAATAGTGATAAATAATTTCCTTACATCTCAAACTTTTGCGCTTATCGAGATCAACTATAATTCGTCCAGCGACGATTTCACCAGGTGAGAATGTATGATCCGGAGTGTCCAGTCGTATTTCGAACCCTCTTAGCCCCGACCACATTTTTTTTATTCACAATATTTTTTCGCGAGTCTACACAATCTTTTAAAAAATTGATCAAAATGTTTTAAATATTATTGTATCTATTGTAAATACAATGCTTTGCCCGGAGTCTCGAACTATGCACTACGAGTCACTGCGAGCTAAGAGTTGTGACCCACTCTCGCGATCAAACGACTGCACGAACTGGAAAAAAATGAGCTCATCGATGCATCGTCACCGGGTTCGAATTTTCCGCGCAGTTGATAATGCAGAACGAGCAGCGTAGGTACCCGAGCACGATCTACGCTGCATTATTCTTACTGCTAAATATAATCTATTTATAAAATATGCTTTCCGTAAATTGTCACATTTTACAGAATTTAAATAATTGGTTCGGCTTTGCTCTGTACAGGAATTTCGGTAGCCGAATACAAATATTTGGCAAGCTTTTAGTATAAAAATATATAGAAATTGATTGTTCGGCTATCTTAATTTGGTAAATTCACAGCAAGTGAGGACATTGAACTCGTGCAAAATTTGGCATAAAAAATCGATGAAAATTACAAATGCCTCGTATTGCAATTTACGCAATTTGTTGTGGTCAACGTCGTTAAGTATTTTGGCGTTTTTACTGCCTCTCGTTAATTCCCATCGCCTGCTCGTACGAAGGCGGCGCTGAAAAAGGAAGAATAATTTAAATTACATTTTTTAACATTTAATTTATGAAATAATTTTTTTTATTGTAAAATAAATTACGTCTTTCCGTCGGGTCGTTCGAAAAAGTTCCTTGCCGCGGACGTGGAGTCACAAAGCCAATGGGCATCGGGAAATTTGAAGCGGGATTCGATGAACCCGGCGCAGAGGCGTCAAATTCGTCCATCGGATTTCTCGCCGTCGTCGCCGGCGGCAAAGATTCGTCAGGGAAAAACGGTGCCGTTGGCATGGACGCAGGGATCGTGGTCATATTTTCTCCCGATCCGAAACTCGTGGTCGGTATCGACCCAATCGCGACCGGATATCTTCTCTTCATGGAGCAGTGACTGAAAATGGTAACGAAAAAATTGCCTTGTAATTTAATGAGAATTAACAAGAAAAAAAAATCATTTGAAGACATTTAAAAAAATACTTTCTCATTTTAAAGGAATTGCATTTCTGTATAATTTAAGGTATTTCGAGCCCTGCAGTCCCAGGAAATGTGAGATTCAGAGAATCACAAAAAAATCGAACGGTTCCTAACAAAATAAAAATCTGAAAGCATCCTTTTGATATGTTGTCGAGCAACCAAAAAAAAACAATCAAGACATTTTTTCAGATTAAAAAAAAATCGGAAAAAATCTTTTTGCGCCTCACCAGCCGGAAAAGGAGATTATGACTTTGAGAAAATACTCAATGTCTATGATGGTGCAGTGAACCATGTCCGAGTAGGGCACTGATGGTACTTGCATGAACATGCTGACTTCGTCGATTTTATCGAAACGCCGATTCTCCTGAACCTTCTGCACGACGTTCGTCTCCGTTTTCGTTTTTTCCCAAGGTCTCTGGGCGTGAAGTTTTATGTCCTGAAACAATAATAATAACATCCGGTTATTTTGTGATCTCAAATGATTGTGAATAAATTCAGTTCCAATGATCCTGACGTTCACCTGTTCTAATTGGAGAGTCACTTTGGTTACATCGACCCTCGTTGATGTAGTGTCAATATTAAGTCGCGCTTGTATTGCCTCGCCGATTGTGAAACCGTTGGTCGGCAAAAAAATATTGTATCGAACTGCTCCCATGTTGTAACACAAGGGAAAACAGCAGAGAGACTTGAATTCGTCGTCGTTGATCGCATTCTGAAAAATATTTAGTTATTGATATGGGGATTGTCCTTTTTTGCTACATTTTCTCTGGTTTTTTATAATTTTTTTGTAAAAAAAACTACACAACGGATCAAAGTAAATTCCACTTTGATCCGTTGCATATAGATTCTTAACAAAAAGAAAGCCAAACGGAAAAATCCAAGTGGGAAATCTCAGGTCAATAATATTTTAATTTTGTTGAATTGAATTGAGTTTTATAACCAATGTAAATTGATTCATTTAGTAAAATATAATTTTTTGTACTCACCATGCCAAGCAAGCATTGCGTTAATTCGTGTGGAGTTTCCACGGGAAATATCACCCTTGTCTTATGATCGAATTTCCATGGTCTGTCGATAATAGCTTTGATTGTGTATCTGATGGTCGCGTGTGTCGTCTCGAAACTGCTCGGTATGTCAGCGGGAAGTATGAATTCGAATGGGAAGAGATGAGACCCTGTGGCCATCTCTATCGTTTCGCCATCTGTAATGTGCATCAATTAATTTTTTTTTCCAGTGTTGTTGTTGTTTGTTTTGTTGATTGTTTTCGTGACATTTTTTTCGAGATTTTCATGACAATGTACTAAGAACAGTCCAAAATGTCAAGAAAAGGGCTTTCATAATAGCCATTATTATTTTTTAATATGTGTACTTCGCGAAAAATGAAAATCAATGAGGAATCAATGTGCAAAGTTTAACTTTTTATGATTGTTTAGAATACATTTTAGCACGATTCACTTACTTCCAGGCTCTCCCAGCATATAGATATCCGTCCTGAAATACACCTCGTCGCCGCTGTAATGAGTCGTTCTGCGTTTTCGCCCGGAACCCGTCGAGTGTTTCCAAAACACCTTTGCTTTCCCTTTAACTCTCACTACGAGACCTGCAAATTGGCAAGTTTTAAGCATTTTTTTTTCTGATTTTCCCAACTTATATCAATTATTATAATTGTTATTATTATTATCAAAAACTACTATTTCACATTGTTATTTTTTTTCAATTAACATTTTAACCGAAAAAAAACAGCAAAATGCAATTGTCACTTCCGGGATTCGAACCCGGACCCGCCGATTTGCAGCCGAAACCGAAACCACTGAGGTATAATTTTGCGCGCCACAAAAGCTCGAGAACCACTTCTACGCATGCGTCAGTCGCGGATAACTTTTTCCGCACACGTGCTCGACATATATATACACACGCGTGACATTGAAACAGTTGGATAACAGAATTTCCCGCAAACCGGCGCCGCGACCTTTGGCAGCCGTGGCGCCAGTCCCACTTCAACGCTCTCGCCCCACCCACACCCGTCGCCTTGCCAAATGCGCGGCGAAATTCCGAAACTACTGTGAAAAATGTACTCAACGCTCGCGTCGACGCTTATCTCAATTCTCCAAATCAATTAAACACGATTAACGCTCACTTCGCAAATTCTTTGGCTTAATGAGATCGACCGCGATACGTCCGGCGACGATTTCTCCGGGCGTGAACGTGTGGTCCGGTTTGTCCAGCAGAATGTCAAATCTCGCTGGCCCCGAGAACATTTTGTCATTTATTTTGCAATATTTAGCCGTGCTTCACTGTTTCTCAATTATAAAGTCTGTATTTGCTGTGTGGGTTTTATTAAAAATTTCGATCGATCGCATCGATCGCGATGATACCACTTTGCACTTTGCGTAGAGTCTCGGGCTGTGCGCCACTGGGCTCAGCGCTATCTGGGACACGCTACGACATCCCTATCAGCGGCGTCAGCTGGAAATGAGAAATGTAAACAGACCAATGGCTTCGAGAATTTATTCCGCGCATTCCGTCGGTAAGGCAGAACGTACACAAGCAGAAAAAACGCGTGATTGTTGAAAATAAATCTCAGATTTTTATTAAATACATGTTGTAAAAAAGTGTTGCGATTGACTGTGCAAATAAAGAGCATTTAGTGAGCCTGTCACAAGGTTCTTCAGAACGCAGCGTAAATCTTTTCTTTTTTTTTTATAAAATATATGTCATAATTTCTTTGTATCTTTGTATTGTAAATATACGTATAAAATAAATTGTACGATGTCACTGTTCGTATAGTTACAGTATAGAATCTCAATAAAGCCGCTTCAGGCAAACGAATCTATTGAATTCTGGAGAATTCTCGTCCGATTGGCATTCCGTTCGAGTTTGCTCGCAACTCAAGCTTGAGTTTCGATAGATCCCAAGAAAAAGCGATTTGTCTTATCGAAGATAAGTAATCTGTTAGCACCGAAGTAAAATTTAGGCGGTGTCACATTTCGGAGACAATCGAGAGTCTTGGTGATGAATAAACTGCAGATTATTTCGTCGAGCTTATGACTTCTTGGTCATTGCCATAGCTTCGTTGTATGATGGTGGAGCTGAAAAAAAAGAAAAAAAGAAAAAGATTTAAGACATTTAAAAACGTATTTTTCCTCTTTAACGGGGTCATCCCGTGTGATTGGTTTTAAAAAAAAGTCGAACTGTATGCCAGAGAGCATTCTGTTCTTATATTTACCCGACGGCTCGGCTGAGAAATTCGTTTGCCCTGGATTTGAAGGAACGAAACCAATGGGTCCTGGCATTGCTGGTGGATATGGCGTGTTACCCGTTGGATAGGGCGTGTTACTCGTTGGGTAGGGCGTGTTACCCGTCGGGTAGGGCGTATTACCCATAGGATAAGGTGTATTAACAGGTGCAAAGCCTGCACTCGGAAAACCGGGAGCAGGAGGATTAAATTCGTTGCTCGTCTTCTCCGGATTTTCATCCCCGTATGTCGGCGAGTAAGGCATCGGCATTGCCGCGGGCATCGGCATTGCCGCGGGCATCGGCATTGCCGCGGGCATCGGCATCGGCATCGAATCCGTAGGCATCGGCATCGGCATCGCGTCCGCAGGAATCGGAGGTACGTCGGACACGAACGGTGCAGTCGGCACGGGCACAGTCGTCACGACTGGATTTGAAATCGTCTGCTGCGCCGGTAATGCCTGTCTTCTTCCGATTTTTATCGGATATTCCATCTCGACATTTTGGTGACTGAAAGTCGTCGAAAGATTTCGATTTATTACTCTAACTACTGACTACTTGAAGTATCCGGTACTTCCAGTATTTACGATTCTTGGTGCTTTAAATACACGACTATTTAAGGGGGGGAAATACATAGAAACGAAGCCAAATTTCGGGATTTTTTTCCAACGAATCTACTCGACCAATCGTTTTGAAATTTTTAGGGGGTTTTATTGCACATTAGAAGGTATGAAAAGGCACTAGAGACTTTGATTTTCGTTACCCAGCTCTGCCACCTAACAAATTTGACGATGATCGGTCAAATGGTGCCGATTTTACATAATTTTGAAATTTTTCAAATATTTAGCATTTCGCTCTAACTTCAGCAAAAGTTAATAATGTGAGACGAAACTTTGTACTAAACACTGAGAAAAGAGATTTGTTGATTCAACAAACCAGCGGTCACCGGCTGTCAAATAAATATATTTGGTTCGAGCAACACATTTTTTGTTTCTTCAACTGTTTCTCGGTTCAGCAGACAAGCAATATGTTTGAGGTGAAACAAACTATTGTTAAGCTGACTAAACAATTCTCTTGACAGCCGGTGACCGCTGATTTGTTAAACCAACAAATCTCTTTTCTCAGTGAATGGTAAAAAGCCCAGCTCTGGTAAACTCACCAGCCCGAAACAACGACGATGACTTTGAGTTTGTAGTCGATGCTGATGATGCTGCAGTGGAGCAAATCGGAGTCCGGCAACGACGGCACCTGCATGCCCACGACGACTTCGTCGGTTTTGTTGAACGGTCCCTGTTTCTTCACCGCCTGGACGATGTCGGTGTGCTTTTTCGTTTTGGATGAAGGAAACCGTGCATAGCACTTTATTTTCTGAGAAACGAAATGAAACAAAATGAAAATGAATTGTTGTAGGTATCGTATGCCGATCGTTTCGTCGTATAAGTACTCACTTGTTCCAACTTGAGCTTGATCTTTTCCACGTTGACGCTCGACGATGTGTTGTTGATGTTGACCGTCGCCTCGATGGCTTCGCCAATCGCGAAACCGCTCGACGGCAGGAAGACGTTGACCTTCACCACTCCGACGTTGAAGCAGGAGAAGCAACACAGTGTGTTGTAATCCTCGCCGTTGATCGGGGTCTATGAAACAAATAAAACGCATTGATACAATGATAAACATAATTTATAAATCATTGGTAAACAATTGAGAGAGAAAACTACATTAAAAGGTTAAAAAAAATTGATTTTTTTTAGTGCACCCAAAAAAAATCCTAAAAAATCAGTGAAAATGAGCCTTTATGTAGTTTTCTCCCTTAAATGAAATATAAAATCAAGATGTTGCTTTCGATTGGATTAAAAAACAAAGTACAAAAATACCATTGCAGCCGCGGATTGACTCAGGTCGAAGGGCGTCTCAACGGTAAAAGGAAGCGTCCGCTCGTGATCGAATTTCCAGGGTCTGTCTATGGTCGCTTTAATCGAGTACCTGACACTTCCATGTTCGGACTCGAAGCTGCTGGGTATATTGCGCGGAAGGACAAATTTGAACGGGTAGGTGTGGCAACCAGCCTCGATGTCCACGTTTCCGTCGCCTGCAAAAAATAAAACAGTTTTTTTTTTTTCGTTAACGCATCGTTTCGTTGCATTGCACGATCGTACGTATTACCAGAATGTCCGAGCACGTAGAATTCCATCCGAAAATATTCCTCGTCGCCCGTGTAGTGCACGGTCTTTCTGTCGCTTCCGGTTCCATTTGACTCGCTCCATCGCACCTGGGCTGTGCCCTTGACTCGCAATTTGAGACCTGTAATGTCGCGATTATTCAACGTGTAATTTACAGATTAATTGTCGCTCTATTAATGTACCTATTTTACATTTATCAATGAAAGTTATTCAATCGTCGCAATGTTATAAAGTAGTTCCAACGTGCAATGGTGCTCAATCTCCGCAAAAGTGAAAATTAGGATAGAATTTCGAATTTCGAATCTTTTTTTAATGCGATACAAATCTGAAAAAACGCAAGTATGTAGAAGGTGCCCAAGAGATTGATTTCGCATAATAACAATTTCAAAATGTTACTAACATATTGATGAAAAAAAAACTGTTTAACAAATCCGCCATTTACCAAACTTTTTTTTTTTCAAATAAAAATTATTTTTCTGCATACGAAATTCTATCTTAATGTTCACTTTTGCGGAGATTGAGCAACGCAAACACGGAGATTTTCGACGCTACAACTACCTTAATTGTCAGTTTATTAATGTACCTATTTTCACTCTGCGTGATCTTTCTATTATTCACATTTATCAATGAAAGTTGTTCAATCGTCACAATGTTCTAATTCAAATTCGCGCGCTAAACTCGAAACTAAAAAAATGTATACATAGATATAGAGTCAATGCTATTGGATAACGAAAAGTAGCGGTTGCGCCGGGATTGGAGTCGATTTTATCCGCGCACCAATGTTATGTCACAATCGTCACTGGACTCGCTTCCCCGGCTTTTGGCAACCGTGAACCGTAACCTTTCGACAGGTCCCGCACACTTAGACGAACCTGCCGTCCCGTTCCCTCGCCCTTCCCGCTACTCCATCAAGACCTTGTAAACCGAAACGCCTAACACCCCGACTGACATTAGCCGCAAACTCGTCGTCCGGCGCAGCGTAACCACATCTCAATCGATCGTCAAACGTAATTTATACCTCTCACTGTCTTGCGCCTCCGGACGTCGACGAAAATCAGTCCACTGACGACTTCGCCGGGCGAAAACGTGCTGCTCGGATTGTCCAGCGCAACTGTGAACCTCTCCAGCGACATAATTTGTTTTTATATTTTTTCCTATTTTTTTTGTAAATTTATTTACGTTGCACAATCGTTGAACAAAATTTGTTTTTATATTTTTTGCGTTTCTTTTTATTTATTTACGTTGCACAATATCTTCGATCGCGAGTTCGTGTAGTCGGGATTGGGCGAAATAAATAGGAAGAAAATAGAAACAATAAACAACACAATATGTGTTTGCGACTGTGGCGAAAATGGCACTTTTTATGGATACGCGAGGAGCTCCGCGCTCTCCGCACTATCGAGGAGCAACAGAGAGCCTGGCGGATGATCGAGACTTCGCGAGGTCTAGATCGCAGCTATGGGAGGAAGAGAGATAAACAACGGGACGATGATGTCACCGGCTGCCGGGGGCTTCGCCGCCTTCGACGTTGATAAGTCGGGCCGAGTCGAGCATGGGCAGTGGGAATTTTTTGCAGCGCTGCGCGCGATTCTTGACAGCGAGTAGATAGGATACGTGGAATATGGAGTGGAGAATGGATGTTTATTTGCGGTGCAATCAGGCGGGGGGAGGGAGAGCAACGGGGGAAAGTTTGTGTTAAAATGGGATGTTTTTTTTTGTGATGAGCCGCGTTGCGTTGAGCACCACCATCACCTCCCACCAGCCCCCGGCGGCATAGAATTTTAGCTATAACGCCGACTCGCGAAATTGGCGCGAATATTCAATACGTCGATTCACTTCATATAGAATCTTGTAGTGTTAGACATTCATAAGTGTCGAGTATTTTAGAAATCTCCTATATCTATAAATTCTCATGTTTCGTGCTTCTTGTACTTTCAGAATGCAACAAGTGTCCAGCCCAACAAATATATTATGGATGTTATACAGCTCCACACTAGTCAAATGAGTGGTGATTTTTAAAAACAATTTATTGAAGTACGAGCATGCCGGTTTTGCTATATTGTCGCTGCGAATTGTACAATTCTTCATTTTTGAGAACTAATTTCTCGCCCAGATGTCCGTTTAGGCGCCTTGAAATTTTATAGACACAAAATATGGTATTTTGGGAGCGAAATATGAAATTTCCAGAACCGAATGTAATATACTAATCTTGGCGCTCCTACATCCTTAAGGATCAATACATCTCAAATAAAAAATTCGAAACAAAAGCGCCGACAGCACTTGTATATAAATTAAACTAATCAGCGACCTAAAAAACATCTCTGAATTCATTTTTTAGTTATTGTGTACCTGCCGGGTTAACTACAATTAGATTTATTATCTAAAAAAACGTGTTTTTTTACTGTAATTATTTTTAACATCGACTAAGTGAAACATAACCCTTAATAATTATATTACAGTAACAATTGATCTCCTAACATCCTAAATATACATTTATATTCGTCGTTATACGCTCAAAAAATGTATTGAAGAAAAACAGAGTGGATGAAATTGGTGACATACCAATATGTCACTATATGCGTCAAAGGGTTAAATAGAGGACATGTTCACCATTTGCTAATGGACAACACGAAAGTCGCAGCACTGCTGTTCAGAGATTCCGTTGGGAGTGAAAAAGGCACCTCTGACGTTGGCTGATCGATTATAGCTGCCGGATTTCCGGCGTATTCGCGACGTACGCAACCGGTTTGCTTCCAATCACGATCGGATATCTTCGCTCCACTTTGCAATTGCTGCGTATTTGGGGGAAAAAAATAAATGACTTCGCACGAAAAATCTTCGTTGAGACGAAAAACTTGCGACAATAAACTTACAAGCCGGACAATGAGATTTTGACCAGGACGTGATATTGGATGCTGATGATGTTGCAATTGAGCAAATAAGAATCGGGCAATGACTCGGGAACTGGCATTCGCAACACGACTGTGTCTTTTTTGCCGTATGTTCGATTTTCCTTGATTTTCTGTACTGTCTCCTTGATTGTTTTTGTTTTCGGAAACGGGAACGTCGCGTTATGATGTATCAACTGAAAAATAACATTTCCGTTTGTCCTCTATTCGCAAATTGTTCAGACATTTTCGGAGATATATTTCCACCAGGGAATTTAATGGAGATCACGGTGATTTTGCGAACATCACCTGGACCAATCGCAGTTTGACCTTCGTGACGTTGACGGCCGTCTCGTTGTTTATGTCGATCTGGGCTTGAATTTCTTCACCGACCGCGACTCCGTTGCTCTGCAGGCGAACGGTGAAATGCAGTGCGGATTTTTTTAGGAATGACATAGGTTCGTGATTCTCGCTGTAAATCATAGTCTGAAAAATGGCTAAATTGTAATCGAAATAAAAATAAATATTTTTTACGTATAAATATTTTTTAATGTTCTTAAGGGAGAATTGTCTTATTTTCCGGTGAAATTTACGGCATTCTTGTGAATTTGTGGTACAAAACGGTGTACAAGGTATCGATATGAAATTTAGCGCCGTGTTTTATTTGTATTTTGTTGTTTGAGATATTATTTTAATACAATAACAGCGTAGCTTTTAAACTACCAAACCGTACTTTTTTACCGACCGATCTACTTCAGCATTCCCTTAAAGTAAAAAAAAAAGCAAAATTGAAATAAACATTCAAATTATACCTGAAGATTTGTGAAGCTTGTCAAGTCGCAAGGATACCGAAAGTCAAAGTCAACCATCGTTTTGTGGTCAAATTTCCAGGGTCTGTCCATAATGGCCTTGATGGTATATTTAACGCCTCCGTGAATGGTCTCCAGACTGCTCGGTATGTTGTACGGAAGAATAAATTCGAACGGGAAGACGTGATATCCCGCTGGAATCTCCACATTCTGATTGCCTATTCAGTAATTGATATCAGCCATTGTATTTACATCAATGCAAGATTGTTATTTCAACCCTAACATATTCAGCGACCGGCCGAACGACCGAAGAAACGACCAAGCTTTAAATGCGAAAAATAAGACCGTTCAAAGGAGGCAAACGACCAAGACAACGACCATTGAACCAAGAAACGACTAACCAAAAATAATTTCAATGATCGTTTGCTTCTTTTGAACGGAGTTTTTTTTGCATTTAACGACCGGTCGTTTTTTGGACTTTTTAGGTCGTTTTCGAGGTCACCGGGATCGGTAGGGAAATTTCGCGGAATTTTCTGTAACACATCTTTTTACCGTCGGGTTGTCCCAAGATGTAAAGTTCCTGCCTAATGTACAGTTCGTCTGCTCTGAAAGTTGTCGCCGATTCCACATCGTTTCTATCACTGTTGGACTCCCTCCACTTCAGTTCGGCCGCGCCCTTGATTCTTACTTTAAGATCTGCATGGTAATGATCAATACATTATCGTAGTTTAATCAACCGATCGGGACGATCGTAATGTGTTGTGTTTTCTTAAGGGGGGAACACACATTAGGAGGCTCATTTTCACTGATTTTGTAGAATTGTTCTCGGTGGGAAGAATTAATTAGAATTCAATCAAATTTTCACATCATTTTACTCTCATTTCTAACACCTTTGGCGCATTTTTTTAAAATAATTTCAGCCAAAAATAACAACGGTAAAATGCACTTCGTTCTTACATCTTACACTTTTGGGCCGATTGAGCTCAACGAAAACTCGTCCACCCACAGATTCGCCGGGCGCGAATGTGTGTTCCGATCTGTTCAGGCGGATCGCAAAACTTTTCAGACCAACCGACATATTTTGTCACTAAACTTTTTTATACCGCGCGTTTATCGGACTCTGGATTTCACCAGAAAATTGTGTCTCGTGCGGAGCTACGCGTTCCAAGTGATTAATACACAAAACCGCGCGGGTGACTCGACGAGGAATCGATAAATTTCGAGCAAAGATAAACAGTTTATCTGTGTCACTGGCTCATAGTTTTTTCGGATATTTCCCCGTTGATAAGATAGCGCGAAAAAGCACATAGAATGATAAATCTATTTTTTATATGATTGTGGTGATTATAAATATAAATCAGATTACAAAAGTAATGGTTGGAAGAAAAAATCTAATTTTCTTTTAGATCTAGAACAATAAAGTAATGATTAATAACACACATTCACTTTATTTTCTTCCTTAAAAAATATCCATTTCCGGCTAAAATAAATAAGTAAACAACAAAACCAGCATCATCAACTATCTGAACTTCATCTTGGACAGCCTGACTCTGATCTCCAGCAGGAGAATCTTGAGGTTCTGTTTGTACCAGGAAACATTGTATTCCAAGTGCGTCCTCCAATTTTTGTCCAAGAAACGTTTGTAGAAGACGGACATTTCGTCAGCGGTGACCGAGTCTTTGCCTGTTTTCTCCTTCAGCGCCTCCTGGAATTCCTTTCGTTCCTGAAACGTTATTTCCAAAATTACAAAAATATATTTACTATATATTTACCATATATTAATTCCATAAATTATAATTTCATTTAAATTACATACAGCAGCAAAATTGTTGTTGTGTTTGGTCCAAAAATTTTGATTCCAAATCTGCGTCGTCTCTCTGGCTTCCCGATACTTTTTCTCCGTCGCGCTTTCTCCGTCGTTTTTCGCGAAAATAATCGGTCGCAAGTTGGACACAGAATCCGGAGGTCCGATCGCGTCGATTCGATTGTTTCTCGGAACTTCCATCTCCTTGAGGTTACCGGACGCCTTCTGAAATCATTTTTACGTCATTTTTTTACGTAAAATTGAGAAATCCATCGAACTTACCGACGCGAATGTGCGCTGAAAATTTCGAAAATGCCTCGATCGCTGATAACTCCAGAGTTTCGCCATTTTTCCCGTGTAAATCATGCGACTTTTCGTTTATTTTCTCCCGCGATCGCGACTCAACCTCTGCGGTCGACGGGAAGCCAGCTGACGATCAGCTGATTGGCCTAACCTAAAAATGGAGTAGGGGCGACGTCCGTCGAGACGCAATTTGCAAATCGCTTTTTTCGTAAAATCTTGGCAGATCAATTAAAATGCGTCTTTAGCGAAGAAATATCGTCATCATTATGTAAAATGTCATTTCGAACCAGATTGTTTATTTTTCTTAATACGTATGAAATTCTTCAGATTTTTTTCGTGATTTCGAAATTTCGTGATTTTGTTGAGCCATTTTTACCAAACTTCAAAATCTCAAATTCTGAAAAAAATTGGATCGGCGTGAAAAAGACGGTAAAACCGGAAGTCCAACAATGAATCGTTTATTCGATATAATAATATACATTTTCGTGGCAAATAAAACCTATATTTATCGCAGCGTTTTACAATACAATCAAATTATTATCTTTATAATAGATCTAAGTGGAAACATAATAGTCTTCGATTTGACGATAACTCAATTTTGTCATTTGTAATCTTTCTCGCACCCACCCCCTGCCCTCTCCTCAAAATGACGCTTCGCGTATTCGTTAAGTGTATAATGTAACTCTGAAAAAAAGAGAAACAAGCAAAAACAAAAAATCGTTTTCCCGAAGGCAAAGTAAAAGTCAATCAAAAAAATGGTGTATAGATCAAGTTTCGCGGGACAATCGGCAAATTGATCGCAACGCTCGATTGCCGCTGTATAATTTTTTTCTCCTTTCGAAATATCGCGTCGTTCAGAGTGAAAAATAAAATAAAAGTAAGCGTCACAACTGAAATTTCGTTGAGAATATATCGCGAGAGCCACGCGCGTAAGTCGAGTCGATATTTTCGTTATTAAGACTAGAGTTTTACATATAAACATTCCCTTAACTCAGACTCGTGGCGATGTACGAGCGAGATCGGTTACGAGGGTGACAATCGATCGTCGCTGTTTGCTCGTTTGTTCTTCGGATTCCTTTTAAAAGGCTCTCAGAGCCCCGAACTACCAAACAGAATTTTTCGCCTCGTACGCTAATCACTACATCTCGTTTTCGTTTCTTTTTTTTTCTTTTTTTTTTTTAGTTTAACGACCTTATGTAAGCCGCGTCGAAGAGTTCCAACTCATTTGCCAGATAATTGGCCTTGTTTCGCAATACTTTGGCGTTCGTCGCCGCCTCCTCCAGAGTCCGCAGCGTCGTCGCTATCGTCTTCAATTCCGTGTCCATCTCCGATGTCGCCTCGTCCACCAGATGACAGAGTCGGGCGAAGGTGCTCGACAATTCTCTACGAGTGACGAACGGAAAAAAACGAAATTAGCTAATGGCTGACGCAAGAAATTTAGGAACAAAAAAACATGTCACGCTGTGCTTAAAATGCGGTTTTACGCACGCGTTAAGCTGCATTTTCTCACATCGTGACATAAAATATTGTTCGATACTCGTACGAAACACTTTTTCGCACTTGTATCGAAATGTATTATTTTCGGCGCAGAAATTGCACTTACTGCTGAACTTGGTGACTGCAATTCGCCGACGTGAGATCGACGATCAGTCGGAGCTTCTTCGTCGCGTGTTCGACGTACTGACGCTTGAACTCGCGCTCCTTGGCTTTGTTCGTCCACGTGAGTCGCTCGTAGAGATACAACGTGCCGTAAATAGCACCAGTCACGGCGATCAGACGCCAGCCAACGGTTTTGAGCATCTGTCGAGGAAAACGCGAATTCGAGATTTTTTAAATCACGCGAAAAATACGCTTTTAAGGGGAGGAATATCTTTTTTCGCTAAATTTTCCGCTTTTTCTCATTTTTTGCGAAGTATTATTTGGCATATAGATTTATTACGCCATCGGATATGATTCATCGCAGGTCTCGAGGGGTGGGAGCCGTATTTCTAATGGAAATCGATTGAATTTTTTTATGTATGCATAGCGAATTAATAAATCTCCAATTCAAATTTCACCTTGATCCGTTTTATAGCTTCTTCACAAAAAAAATTAGTAAAAAACGGAAAATTTAGCGAAAAAAAAGACATTCCCCCTTGATTCCATTGAGTTGTACTCACGAAACCGGCGATTATGAGACCTCCCATGGTACCCTGCGACGTTATCGAGGCGACTGCGATTCTCGTCGCCAGCGACCAGTCATCGCTTCTCGTCGGGAAGCCTGCGGCACTCGTCACGAATTTAACGGAATCCACGCTGTCCGCCGGCGATACCAGTGACGGTGGAATCTGCAGAAGGCAAAAAATACTCCGATGATCCCTCATTTCGTCGCGAAAAAAATGGATTTAAATCGTAGAAACAAATGTTCGAAGTTTCACCTCCTGCGGATAGTTCGCTATCGCGAGTTTGTGACTCTGTTTGCCGGCGAATCGGTTGATGAGCGCGGTGATTCCCCAGGAGAAACGGAACTCGAGGTCCTCGTGGAAATCGGCGCACAGATTGTCGCAATTCAGGCGATAGAGAATCTCGAAGGGTTCGCGTCGCGGCACGAGACTTATCGTCATCTGTTTTTTGTTCTCCGGCAAAAGACTCGACATCCGATTGGTCATCTCCCGCTGCGAATTCTCCATGTTCATCGCCAGTGCTGTGCTAAGCCGCGCCCGTAAATTCGAGCCTACGAGAAAATGGAAAAGCATTAGAAATCGAACGAATGAAAAAATCGTAGTCGAAATGTTATTGGGCAATGTTTCATGAGCCTGACAATTTCTGCATCTGCAAAATTCAAAGGTTTTCACGCCGTTACTGCGGAACGCTGCGGTCGAGAATTTTTTGCTAAGGCCCATTTTTACGTATGGTCATCCATTTTTCCACGTACCCAAACCGTTCTCCACGTGAGTGTGGAGCTCGCGCTTGTAGACGTTCAGCACGAGCGACTCGGGGTGAAAGGGAACGCTGAACTCGTCGACGAGCACCGCGAGCCGTCGTATCTCCTCGCTCAGAGCCTTCGACACTCGCTGCTCGACGTCCTCCACCATTTGGTGAATCTTCTCCTTCATCTCGTGCGTCACCTGCATCAACTGCTGCTCCGTGTAGTTCAGCTTGTCGTTCACCTCCTTCTTCACGTTCAACTGCTCGGCGCGCATTTTCTGCGTACGCTCCAGTATCTCGTCCAGTGTCTGACGGATTTCGCTGTGAAAAGTGAACAAATAGAAACGGACAAATTAGCAAAATCCGTTTATCGTTTTATCTGGGATTTTAACCCCTGGAATAAAAAGCGAATTCTCGAATTTCACGTACTTCGCTATGTGTTTTCCGCGTTGTGAGTGCTGCTCGAACTTCGTTTTAACCGCGGACTTGGAGATACACTCTTCGAATTTTCTCTCGAAATCTTGAAACTCGAAGTAACGATTCTGAAAACCTTCGGCTAAAGCTCCGTCTGCAATTTCGTTTAGTAAGTAAATATGTCGTGGTCATCGTACTTAGGATTTTTTTTAATGATAAAGTGCCTACTGTGCGCTGGATTTCCGCGTTGCTCCTGCATTCGCGCCTGAAGCGTCTCCTTAGCGGAAATGAAGAATATCCGATCCTCCGCGTCTTTCGGCGAATAAACCTTCAGTTCCTTGGCCAGAAAATCAACGGCTCGTTCCTGATGTTGCGCTCTGACCTACGAACATTCGCGAGGAACATCGACGATTAATTCGCATTCTTGTGAACAATTTGGAAAGCGCATTCTGATCAGAATTAATTGCTTTTTTTTTCTTAACGATAAAAACTGGTAAATATTTCGCTTACATATTTATAACGAATGAATACGAATATTTAAAGCGGTGAATCGAATGAACAAAATTGTTGTGTAAATTAAAGAAACACGTTTGATATGTGATACGTGTGACATCGATGATCTTATTCATGCACTGATCGTGAATTTACGTGCGGGGCGAGTTTTTTCTCGTGACGGTGCTGCTACCGATTTCCTATTAAGGTAGTTCTGTCGTTTCACGCTCAAGTCACGAAGTCAGCGTGAAGTGACAGAACTACCTTAAATCACGCGTGTGAAACACTATGAAACAGCGATTGCAATTCAGAAACATTTTCGGCGAAAAACTAGTCGCAGAACGTACCTCTTTTTGCTCATTGGCCAGCTACGGGGGTGATATACAAAAATTACAAAAATCTTGATCTCTCATTTCCTATCGTGTCGACGTAATTGAATTATTTTACTTAAAATTCGTAAGATTTCGCGAACTCAATTAAATATCACATCCGTCGATTTTTCTTATTTCCTCCAACTAACACGTTAGTAACGAAAATTTACGGAAGCAAATCGAAGTGATTACCTCCTCGAAGAATTCCGGCTCCGATGCCGAAGCGTCCCAGCGATTGTTCAGGATAAATATGTTCGGTTTCGAAAGCTTCGTCGAGACTTTGTGAAAGAAATTTTTCTCCTGCGAAGAAGACGACGGAATTAGTTTTCCTGCGGAATTAGCTGTGTGATTTTAGCGAAAAACTGATAGTCACGTGGACTTTGTGTGACTTCAATAGTGACACAAAAGTCACGTTTGCGTGATTTGCGTGACTATAGACACGGCGAAAAAAAATATCGCAGTCGATCGTTGCTTACCGTGACCATCAGGGTGGACTCGGCGTTGGCCACGAGAACGAAAACGTCCGCGTCGAGACAGTGTTTGTCGATCCATTCGTCCAAATTCGGTGTTACGTCGACGCCCGGGCTGTCGACGAAGATCACGTCGTCGCGGAGGAGGAGACACTTCTCCTTCGGCCAGAAGATACGGACGAGGTGACTCTCGCAGAGTTTCTCCTTGCAGAGAGCGTGACCGAGCTGACCGACCGACT
Organism: Itoplectis maculator; assembly: GCA_964034905.1. Taxonomy (NCBI): domain Eukaryota; kingdom Metazoa; phylum Arthropoda; class Insecta; order Hymenoptera; family Ichneumonidae; genus Itoplectis; species Itoplectis maculator. Next base: position 10,556,684 of record OZ035858.1, on the reverse strand, counting down.
GGACGGACTGTTTCTCGTTGGAGCCGTCGGTCATCAGGTACGACTCGCCGTTCTCCGAGCCCTCGACCTGCAGGAAACAGTTGGTCGTGTGGCCAATTCCGCTGGGGAGAATCTTGTCGCGAAGCATCGCGTTTATCACGGTGCTCTTGCCGTTACTCGTGCGCCCGAAAAACGCGACTTTCATGTGATCCCGCTTGAGCACGTCCTGAATCCCGCGGACCTTGTCCACGTAACCCTTGATGTTCGCCGTTTCCTCGCTGCTGACGATGTTGCGATCGTCGCGCAGCGCTAAAATGACAAACAATTACATGTAAATAGGGCATTCAAGATTTGCAACTCAACAACAGAGCTGGGCAGTATATTAAGGATGTTATACAGCTCCACACTAGTCAAATGATTGCTGACTTTAAAAAAAAATGTATGCATGGTTTTGAGTATCTGTTAATTTTTCGGAGTACGTATAAATTTTTTCAGAATTTTATCTAATTAAAAAAAAATGTCGCCTTTCGTCCCTCGCTTTTTTTTTAAATATAATTTAAAAAAAACGTAATTAAAAAAAAATAGACAAAATTCTAAAAAAAATCCACCCTATACCATTGATTTTTACGAAGTATTCAAAAAAGTACTTAAACACAATACTTATAAATGCGTTTTATGTAGAAAAAGTATTTTGTATTTTGTATTTGAACTATTTTCGAGTATTTTGCCCAGCTCTGCTCAAGAAGAATCTAGACTCACAGTCCATGAAGCCAACGGTGTCCTGCACATAGTCCTCGATTTCGCCGAAAATATCGTTTATCTTCTTCTTCGCTTTGACGAATATCTGAAGGGGAGAATTCTCAGTTCTAGCGTCATTCTTTCTCAACTGGCTGTCCGCTCCAATCATCGACATTGTGCGATTGATGTAGGCAGCCATCGGTCCTTATGTGATAGTGGAGCAAACGAAATTTCTCGGACAAAGCGGGAATTTTTTGGCGGTGCTCAGGGCAATTCGTACAGCGCGACGACGATACCGTGCTCAGCATGCGGGAACAACTGAAATCATAAAAATTAAGCAGTGATTTAAACTAACTCTCCGGGCGCAACATTTATGCAAATATTTACAGATTTATATATATGGGTTGATCTTTTACAGAGGATTATTTTTTAAATCTATAATGCTACAATCTTTCTACAGATGTTTTTTTTCCAAGTATCTATTGACTTCGTAAAAGTTAAATTATTTTCTAGCTTTTATATTGTAGAACAGTTAATGTACAATGAAGAGATAAATTGAAGATTGAAGGAAAGCTACAGGAACTAAACTGATTCGTGTCTACAACATAGTAAACAAATGATTCAAATGGTAATGTCCTGTGACTGCGAAGTTTGCATTGTTGGAATGCAATGAATATTAAAAAATATAATTAATCCAATGATTCCAAAAGTAATCTAAAAACAGTGATGAGAAATTTGGTAACACACTGAACTCGTGCCGCTTACGATATTCGGAGCAGTAGCCAACATTTATCTTACAATAGCGAACCTAAGTAAGATTTTTTCTGAAACAAAGAATTCAAATGACAAACAAAAAACAGCAAATATTCCAAGCTATTGACTAAATAAAAAATCATAAAACAAACTGTGATAAAAATTATCTTTGTACACAAATATCCCTGACCAACAAACGAACCAACAAGAGTTGTGCACTTAAAACATTGCTGTACAAATTATAAAGAAAAAAAACTTCTACAACATGGAGAGTCGCAGTGACAAAACTGACAAAACATCGAACTCGTGTCTACAGTTTTCGGAGCACAATTGAACTTCGTCTGTGCCCAAATGACTCTCGCTTGGATCGTCGAGACCCGAAATGGCTTGCGCCAATTTTTACACAGGAAACACAGCTAAACAGCGAGAAAATACTGAGGACTAGACGAGACCTGCTTGTTGTGAGGCATCGGAGAGCGTCCGGCCTGACGGAATCTCAAATAAATTGGTGCTCAGCGTCACGCAAAACGCGCGACTGTGAAACAACGACGAGATGTTCCAGCGACGAAAATCATCGGATATTGCGAGAGATTTATAAATATTTGGATGACGTAACGTCGAATGTGCGCAGTTCGGTGGGGCCGAAATATGCAGCCCAGATCCGCGCGATGAAAACGGCCGAACGTTAACCTAACTTCCTCGAGGAGGCTGCGGGTGTTTTTTCTCGTTGCGAACCGAGATTGCAGAATCGATGTTAACGCGCGAACGCGAATTTGACGTGCAGCAAGGCGAGATATTTACGTTTCTCAATGGTCCAGCATTTTCCGACTCGACGGGCAATCGCGGTTTTTCACTCCGTCGGGGACGCGACGGGGATGTTAAAAAAAACGACGTCTATCGAATATTATTATTGACCCTCACGGCGAGGAACGGTCGACGCAAGACGACGATTTCGCTCGGGATTTTGGTCGATGAAGACACGTGATTCGCCGCGAATACCCGACGAGCGGACGACACTTTTCGCGTTATCGGCGGCGAATTTTCGAGGTTAGGGACTACGCCGACAGATGGCGCCACCGCCGCTGGCGAATTTTCGTGGGTTTTTTCGGCGCAATCTGCCGGAACGTCGGGTCAGGTTGGGTCCGCACCGAGCACGTGTCGCGTGTCAGATCAACAATGAATTGTTTGGCAGGCAGTTCGGAACTTCGGCAGTTCGGCAGTTCGGGTATTCGGCATTTCGACGATTCGGAAATTCGGCAATTTGACGTTGATTGTAAATTATTGTAACAAAGAGAAATAAAATGTTGACACGTGTAATATTTTGACAACGTTTGACGCTTGTATCGACGATTGCAATAATAGACTGTAAAAAGGGAAGGAATAGAACATGCAGGCTCCCTGGAATAAATTGGTGCTGGATCGACCGCCAACCACGTCGTGGCGATGCTCGTCAAATGAATTTGGTAAACATTAAAGTTATTTTCTTATCCTGTGTTTATAATTGATATACCGATTGAAGGATTGTTATTATATATATATTTGTAATTCGTTATTAAATAACGAATTAAAAAATTACAAATTTATTTCATATTCTATATTTATTTTCAGATTCGCCAGGTTTCCTGAAATCTATAAACAAAACGATAGTGGAACTGGAGTCGCAGAAGATTCTCGAGACCGAAGCAGCTGTTCTGAGTCGTTTGATATACAGACTGAAGAGCAAATTGAGAAGCGACAAAGGCATGAAGAACATGGAAAAAGTGAACAGGGCGCTGCTGAATTACTTGAAATTGTCCTTGGAAAATGACTACAAGTACCTGAGGGAGAATACGGAGGGTGAGGGAGACATTCTGGAACTGCCCTCGAGAGAAATGCTGCAATACACGCTCGTGAGGACTCAGGGCTTTGCCAAGCTCATGTGTAGAATAGAAAACGTTGCCAAATGTGCCGGAGACTTTTTCAAAGCCAGAATCAGTCAGGGTCAGGCTTGGAATTTTTCTATCATCGCTTATGCGGTTGTCAGCAGAATTTGGTAGGATATTCACTCATAAGATGTTTCTGAGTCACTCTAGCAGCTACGATATCTTTCATTTTTCCCTTAAAAAAAAACCATCAACGTGAGCATAAAAATAACGCTCAATAGAAGTTGTTTTTTGCACAAAAGAAACTTTTGAAATGGTGAAAAATATTGGTTACAGCAACAAAAAAGTAACCATCACATTTTTTTCGTTTGCTCATATTGGAGGTCATCTTTACAATTTCCGAAAATGACTTCTGTGCAAAAAACAACTTCTGTTGAGCGTTATTTTTATAGTTACATACATTTTATTGTTAAATTTTATTAAATTAAAAAAAGAATAAATGATTTGGAGCTAATTGAAGAGTCGAAAAAATCCAGATTTTGATGATAATCCGATATTGATTTCTTTGTAGGTTGTTGTCGAGATATTTGGCGAAAAAAAGTTGCGATTGGTACAATAGAATGTACAAATATCTCGACAAGTTGACTGTGGTCGGTGTTCCCTGGCTGCCGAAGAACTACGAGTTTCCCGTGAACTTAAAAACGTGGCTGCTCGTTCCGTGGATCGACGAGGAAATTAAAAAGTCAGCTTTACTCAATTTTCCCCAATTGAGTCATCTCTATTGCGTAATCCAACGAAAAATTGTGTTTCAGTCTTTCCGAAAAAGATATCGTGACCGATAGCATATTTTCCCTGATAACACGGGAAGAAGAGACGGAAGAGGATCTGGACATTGATTTGGACGATAGGAAGGAGACGCCGATTATTAAACCCGAAATAATGGAAGAGAAAAAAGTTGTACAAAACAAAATCGAGCCGCCTGCCTCTCAGCCAATGGAAATCGGCGGTAAGGAAATACGTGTTTTGAAAAAATAAAAATTATCTACATTTCGGAGTGAATTTTTTATCACGTAAATTTTCAGAACGCATAAGCCGCGAAGCATTTTCCACTGATTTCGCGAAGCAAACGGTGGCAGTTCCGGCATCGAAGAAACGAAAAATCGAGGACGAACAATTTTCAGAACGCATAAACCGAGAAACATTTTTCATTGATTTCGCGAAGCAAACGCCGGCAGTTCCGGCATCGAAGACACGAAAAACCGAGGACGAAGATCTCGGAATTCCGGCCAAACGAAGCTCCAAAATTGAGAAGAAATTCGTCGATAAAAAGCCGAAGAAGAGCAAAAAATGGAGTATCGAGGATCTCAAGACAAAGGAGGACGTCGCGAAATTCTTGAGCCTGGAGTCGTATCCGGGTTTGGACAAGATGCAGTGGAAGATGTTGCGAAAAAACGCGAACAAACTGTTGCTCAAACTGAACAATTGCGACGGTAGCTCAGGCGCCAAGAAACAGGAGCTTCTGCTGAGAAAAATAATTCTTACTCTACGCGAGTTCATACAGTAACGATAATCAAGGTTTCACTCGAACATTCGTGTCTTATTTACAATAAAAAAGAGATCGAATTATTTTTATTTACTACTTTTTTATTTGCTGCTACTAATTTTCTTACTCAGTTGGAATTCTTGGAGTCCACACGGAAATAAGAATTCTAATCACTGCTGCATATATATTTCATCGATTAAAAAATGCCGCGATAAATCTTCAAAATTCATTGTATTCGTTATTCAATCGATACATAGTAATCGGTAACAGTCACGACTATCGGCAGGACAGTCTTTGAAAATTATTCTTCAATAAATAGAATAATATTTATTCTTAAGTAAATAGAACAAACATATCAAAGTGTACAGAGAATGCAACGAAAGAGGTACTCAAACTTTTTTTTTTTTTTTTTCGTTTCTCATGTGTATAGGCCAATGTGCCCGTGCAATCGTTAACGAAAGTAGGCGGCGACGTTCATTTTTATTTTGTTATTTTTCAGTTTATTATTAATTAGCGTTGTCACGATGCTGGGCTGAATGCGTTGATACTGGACGAAAGACCTATGCGTCGTAAACGAGGTGCAGATGACCTGTTTCCCGGGGCGGACCGACCCAGAGCTTCAGGCCTAGGTCCGGGACCCTCTTCTTCAGGTTGTTGAAGCAGCACGCGCGGAACTGCCGAGTTCCACAGCTCGGCATGCATTCCCGTCCGCACTGATCGCAGGACAGAGTCTCGCCGAATGTCCACAGGACACAGACTGCAAAAGTCAATGGCAAAAGTAAAAAAAATGCTGGGGGTAATCGATCTGTATTTTTTTTTTCGAAAATCAAATTCTGACTAATTCATTCACGAGATTCACATTACTAGCGTCTGTATTTCAATGTTCACTTCGATCCGTTCATAATTCGCGACAAACCGCTGTTCCGAAGATTGTCGCCGCTCAGTGTTTCACATGCCCATAAATCTTAAAAATCTATCAGCTGCGTAAAGGCGACGACGAATTGAAGTGTCAGAGTAAAAAATCGTCGGAACAGAAATTAAATTAAATTTCGAAATTAAATTAATTAAAATTTCACTCGCTGTGCCGCTTCGCGATGATTTGGTAAACACCTGGGTGGGCTTCTTCTCACTAACAAATATATCCGCCCCGGTCGGGTGAGCAACGAAAAAGTCAATTTCAAGAGGGTGCGCGAAAAAGATAGCGTCACGTTTTGACGACACGTTGCATTAATGTATGAGACGCCGCGCGTATAACCACCTCGATATGACTAATGAATGTCAATCAGGTAATTACAACTTATCCCCCCGGTTGATGTACGCGTCGCGGACGCGCGGCCGGTAATGCATAACTTTGCAAAACTTTTCGTGCGTCGCCGGCGTCGCGCGAGGCTGAAATTTGCCTTTGACGCCGACTTCTTAAATATTTAGTAGTTACAAAAAATAATTACTTATTTCGCGAGCGAAAGGGTTGCATAAATAAAGCCTCGAGCTTGCGGTTTGCTTTTTAATTTGTGGATCAATCAAACCTAGCTTTCCAAACAAAAGTTATTTTTTATTTTTTACTAAAAAAAAAAAAAAGGAATTCAAGTCTTCCACAGTTTCTGAAAAATAAAATTAAACTACATATCTTTAATTTCTTGGTTGGTGATATTGGCGCTCGGAAACATTATTATATTCAATCTCAGTGAACTGAGACGTGGCCAATCAATCGGGTCCGGCATAACGAGACGTTATGCCGGATGAATGCCGAGTCTTTGCGGCGATCGCGGTTGCTCTAGGGAGTAGGTGGCTTGGATTATCCCCAATAATGCCAAGAGGAATTAGAGGAATTATGGACTTCCTAGGAGCAAAATGACTTTGACGGTATTAGGAACGGAATGATTTTGGCGAGCGCTTAACTGTCAGATGAAACGTTGGAGTTGGATGCAGTTAGTGAAAGCTAATACTATTTTAATTGCCGATTCAATTCAGTTTTCTCCTTTCCCATTTCCTCTTCTGGGTTGTAAGTTAAGTGAAAAAATCGTCTTTTTACAAAAATAATTTAATAATTGCAATAATAATTGCTGTAATATGTATTTCCGATATAGGTATTATCAATTCGGTCATTATGAGACTCAAAAAATATAAATATGTAAAATATGCACTTTTAATAAAAAAAAAAGTTGCATTCTATTATATTTAATTTTATCATATCAGCTACGTTTTTATGTCGAGTGGGAAATGCTGTCGAGTTTACATCAAACGGAGCAATTTTCTCAAAAGTGAAGCTACAAAAATTTGATATACTGCCGATAACTTCCAAACTTTTGTGTCGTCTGATAAAATCCAGGAGCCAAGTGTCTTTATTTTTATATATTTTTATAGTTAATAAATTGTTGTAGCGAGAGACACGCGACGATCCCTCGCCGAGCCCGACGAGGCATTGGCTTCATAAAATTTACGACCCCGGGCGCGACATCATGGACGAACGGCGCTTCATGTGCTGCCCGACACGTTTACAGGGTGTAAATATCGGGAACATTGTTTTTTTGTCTTCACTTACCCGCGAGAAGAAAGAACACGCAAGTACGTCCCATTTTTTTGTCGTCGCTCCAACGGGAAGTTAATCGCAACGTTGATGGAAGTCGCCGAAGTATCTTCACCTTTTGATCTTCGGGGGTTGCAGCGAGGACTCCGCGTATGTTCTTTCAACTTCGAACGTAGGTACAACGTCTTAATGGATGCGTTATGACTTTTCAACTTGAAGCACTGGATGTCGAGAATGAAAATGAAAATTAATTACCACATTTACGAGCTATAATTACAATTTTTTAATAATAACAAAACTTATTATAAGAATAATAAAAAATAATTAAAATTGTATTTGGTTGGAGAATAAATCTACACTCGCGGTTTATCGCTGACGGATGTATTTTTATAGATCTTTATAATGATCTATAAAAATTAAAAACAGTTAGCCTTATGGATCTATAAAAATAAAAAAAATATTAAATCTATCGGTTGAAATTTTTTATTTTACGTTATTGCATTTTTTCTTCAAAGACGGATGAATTTTTAAAAACAAAAACAAAACTAATAATAATAATAACAATAATAAATAAATAAAACTTATGTTTAATTGGAGAATAAACCGCGAGTGCAGATTTATTCTCCAACCAAACATAATTTTTATTTATTTGTTATTATTATTATTATTATTATTGTTATTATTTTTTTTTAATATAGATCTATATAAATTCATCCGGCTTTGAAGAAAAAAATACAATAAAGTAAAATAAAAAATTTCAGCCGGTAGATGTAATGTTTTTTATTCTAAATAACTTTAAACTGTTATCGACGTTCACAGGTGCAGAATTTAATACATTCAACGAAAATCACTAAATATTAAAAAAAAATTGATGGTTTATTAATAAATTAATTTGACATTTTTTAGCAAAACATTTTTTATTATAAAAAATGAAAGATGACAATTGATTAAAAAAAGCGAGATTCCGAAAGTAACTATGATCGCTGGTCTTACCTGTGCGGATGAGAGTCGACGTGCGAATGCCTCCTCGAGTGTCACGCACTCTCGTCTTCTTGTCCTCTTCTTGGGGGTCTTTTCCCCCACCTCGCGACCTTTCAACCCCCGACGACGCTGCCCCCGACGTTCCCCGCCGTGTCCGACGCGCACGCGGCGATTTACCAGACGTGTTTTACGCCACAATTTGATCTTCCGATCGCCTCGTATAACTCTTTGGGTGGGCGACTACGTTGTAATTTTTTTCACGCCCCCAAATTAATATAATCCTTCGTTCTTTTTTAATCGCAACAGACGACAGAGATGCGAGGATAGCAATTAATTTTTTTACAAAAAAAAAAAAACAAACAAAAATTACCTCATACTAAATTTGTAACTTGAGACCCGATGATCAGTTCCTCGTAAATCTTTTTTGTCGCTCCACCGCGTTTTTCCGACTCCTGGAGAATTTTTAAACAAAAAATAATAATTGATCGCGTTAATCATCTCTCTACTATCGTTCTGATCTATATTTATTGAGCGGGTGAGAGAGGTAATTAAAAGCAGGCTCGTTTGGTAGCAAACATTTTTTATTTTCACAGATTTTGTTTCTAGTTAGTTATTTATTGCATGTACCCTAAGGTGTGTAAAAAAAAATCTTTTTTAGGGCGAAAGTATGCAAATTGACCTCAATACACACCTCTGAAAAAAATTGTTTTTATTGGATTCTGTTGTCCGGACTAATACTGTTCCGAACTAATAACTATATCTTTGTATATATAAATTAAAAAAAAAACTTCATAAAAAAACCACAAAAAACGGTCCGTTATCACAGTTATATTTATGTCAGTAGCTGAAATAATTCGTAGCTTGCCGAAGCGCAAGATTGACATTTCCCGTTTATAGGTGAGAATCGGTTCCATTTCTCGACCCTCATTTGCCGTCCATTAAGGTGTTACAGGTGCGCGTGTTGCATGGTATATACATGCGGCTCGTAACTCTTATGCCACTCGTCGCCCCCTCCTGTCATCCCAACTTCTCTTCCCAACTCCGCGAGTGGATGACTCGTGATTCTTTTTATCTTTTTTTTTTTCTTTTTTTTTCACGGTATTGAAAGTGACGCGAATAGTGGCAAAGAGCGTCTTAAGTTGCAGCGATACGAGTATCATCGGCCCCTTAGGGGGGCAGATGAATAACGAGATTGAATGAATTGTGAATAAAGATGGAGAAAAAAATGCGGAAACCGAGACTGACCAGCGGATCGATGGGATCGTTGGTGTTTCGCCGCGAATGAAAATCCCGTCACTCGATGACTTCGCGCCCGGAGCTAGCGCGGCGCGCCGCTCGGGGTGTGCAACTTCCGATCGGGTCGATATATCGGGCGAGCTGCCCGCTCGAACGAGCGCGCGATATCTTACGTTTCATTGGGCGCGTACTCGACGTTCAAAAGAATTTACCTTCACGCGCTTTATATTTCCAGGTCGCGCGCTTCGTGCGATACATTGGCCTATTGTTTACATTTTTTAAATACATTTTCATTAAAAAAAAATTCCATCATTTTTTCCAAAAAAATGTCTTGGTCAATAACTTGTTTTATAAATTTTATAAATTAATTTTTGTTTTATTTCAATCATTTTAATTTATATTTCCATCATATTAACCAAAAACTTTTTTTCGTCAATAATGTTTTAATAAATTAGTTGACCAGATGAATTTGACAAATTTCATGAATTAATTAAATAGATAATAGAATAAATAATAAAATCGTTAATTGGCAGTGAACAAAAAAAGAAGGCAAACTGAAAATATTACCGATTGTTTATAACATATTAAACTATGTTTAGTAAAATTATTGAGAAAATAAAGTAGACCCTAAGGACAAAAAAAAATATAACAATATTAATTTTTATTTTTTGAACTGTAGATATTTTTGTATAAATCCGATTGCAATTAATTTAATAGATAATAGAATAAATAATTAAATCGTGTTATTAATGAATAATGGAAAATTAAACGTAGCTAACGACGGGTTTGATTTTTTTTTTATTTAATTTTTTTTTAAATTACAGCTGCTGAGATTCGAAGCTAAGTGGAGACGACGAGAAATGGGGTTTTCAGGATCATCGAACTGGAAATCCAAGTAACGTAGCAGGAGACTAAAATTGTGACGAGTGCAGAATCGGCTCGGGAACCCGAGTCTGAGATGGAGATCAGTCGCTGAGCTGCAACAGGTCGAGGCCAAATTTGTTCACTTGCTTTTGTCGAGGTGACGGAAAATATTTTGTTTCGTTGATCGCACTCTTACCATTTATCCGATCTTCCCCCCTGGCCCAGTAAATGTCGACCTCCTGATTGTCGTAACCAGTTCCAGGTATTCGGATCTCGCATTTCATCAACGTAGTCTTAGTCGGCCTGGCGATTATTTTGCTCAACGAAACTCGATCCTCGAACGGATAATAATGTTTGGTCATCGGGCTCTTTAGGACCGTCGAGTCCATCGACATCCTCAAGGTTGGCAGAGGACGAGATCCCGTCGCCGAGCAACTGATGTTCACGTGAGTCTCATTGTGATCGGACGACCGGAGGTCCAATGTTTTTTCTGGAACTAAAAAAAAAAATGTACGATCAAAAAATAAAAAAAATAGAAGGTGACAGAATTGAAGTCGAAATACCGTAAATCGTCATCCGTGATTGCGACTCGTCCCAACTGGTAAAAGTACAAACGCTGCAGACGTAATTTCCGCTCATGTCCAGCGTCACCTGAGTCAGGCGAATAATCGAGTGCGTTTCTGGTCGTTTTGTCACGTCCGAAGTGTTGAAAGTGAAACCGGCGATTACACCCGTATATTGCGGCTCCACTATATTTTAATAATAACAGAGTTTGAGATGTTTATATTAAAAACTAGGAACAATGACGCACGCTCACTCGCGCGGACAGGGCTAATCCAGCGCAGGCGGAATCTTGCCATTTCTGACGAAAAAAAAAAAAAATTTCGATTTAACGAAGTTTTAAAACCTTATCCGATGGGAAATTTCCCGTTGATTCCAAAAATCATGGTTATATGCCCGCAAAATAAAAAATTCGAGGAGAAAATCGCGAAAAATGACCTTTAACTTTTTTCGAATTGTAACCCTTCACGAAAGTCGGTGTCATTTTTTCTGGATGCATGGAATCTGGATTTTCTTTTTGCATTCGAAAGAAGGCTCTTCAACGAAAAGAATGTCACAGGCGGAACGCGATATCTCGATTTTTCAATTTATTGCAGATTTTTAAAGTTGACGCTCAAAAATCGCAAATTTTTTTAAAGTAAAGTAAAGTAAAAAAAAAAATGTAATCGATGAGGGAAGATTCGAGGGTTGAAATTCTTACTCGGTGGCATCCACAGGTAAATCTGCTCGTCGTTGTGGTACCATTTGACAACGAGACCGTTTTCGTCGTCGCGAACATTATAGACGCAAATTAAGTCAACGGGGCCGCTGCCGTTGCGAACGGCTAAGGGAACTTCCAGTCTCTCGATAGTCGCACCCTCGAAACCTGGTGATAATTTTTTTTTTTTTTTTTAATACGAAAATTATAATTATAATTATATAGCGAAGTAATAGTCAAACCGGAAAAAACGGCCAAGCTTAGGAGAAATTGCGCCAGCGATGAGAAGTGCGTCATACTTCGGCGCAGCCTATGCAGCGACTGCGAGCTCAGTAAACACGTCGCGGTCGCCCTTAAGCACCTCGGCGTTGACCCGAGATAGACTCGAGGGGTGTTTCGTCGCGTTTCTGCGCAACTTCGTATTTATAGGAGCGGTTACGTCAAAGTCATTTCGATCTTAATACGTATACAATAATCGGCCCGCGTGGGCAATTTTTTTGCACTTTGTATTCATCGCAATTTCCGTCATTTTTTTAGCTGTGATTTTTGGCAAAAAAAAAGCGTCGATTATGGAATTGTTATTATGCGAAATCAATCTCTTGAGCACATTCTATATACTTGATTTTTTCAGATTTTTGCCCCTCAACAAGTGTTTAAAATTCTATCGTAATTTTCACTTTTGCGCAGCTACGTTGCACGCTGCAACTATAGTTGCAGTGCAATTTTCATAAAAATTGAATTGTATAAAAAATGATGTTGCATATTTTAAAAATTAATTTTCGGTCTGTGTAAAATAAGCTCGAAGCACTTTTATAATCGTTAATTAAAGGGCTTGGAGCTAGGCGATTGGTTAGTATCGACTAATCGCGGAGAATCATCTGACCCCTCCCTGCGCGCCTAACTATACTCTCGATGCTGCTCGTTCTTGCAAAAAATTAAAATTCGCGCGTCGCGCAGTGCCCGCTGGGACGCGATACCGAACGCCGGGGCCAACGGAAATCAGTCGGTCGGCCTCGTCAGTGTCGTCAGACGGCCCACACGTCCGGCACACTCGAAATATTGTATACATTGTGCCGATTTGAGGTTAGGATTATTAGTTCGAGTACCAATAGTGATTTAAATGCATTTAAACACTGTAAATTATTATGACACGGTTAGCCTTTGACTCGTGAAAAAATGGGCGAAATGAAGATGAACGGCCTCGAAGGCCTCAAGACCGAACAGAAGTACAACAAAGTTGTAAAACACATACAGGTGAGTTAGAGGTTAACCTCATCGTACAATAGTTACTCTCATTCTAATAAACTACCTTGGTATATTTTGGAATTTAAAAAATTTTTTTCAAAATACACTGTGAAATGTTATAAAGAATCGTAGGTGTCGATGTTGTGGTAACTGATATTTTTGTTGACGAGACATATTTAAAAAAAAATCCGAAAACTTGTTGGGTTTTGTAGATGGTACTGCAACGTAATACACTAAAGATTTAATACAGACAACAAAAATGTTAACGTGGTTTTTTTTTTCAGGATAAGTGGAAATTAGTGCCTGCTTTTCTGAAGGGAAAAGGCTTGGTGAAACAGCACATCGATTCGTTCAATTACTTCATCAATGTGGAGATCAAAAAGATTGTTAAAGCCAACGAAAAGGTCATTAGTGATGCGGATCCTCTGTTTTACTTAAAGTAAGCTATTTATACAAAATGTACTAGATGCTTCTTTCACTTAAAATTGTAAAATGTAATATCAGCTTTTTCCTTCATTAATACTGTTTCTTAACAAAAGGTACCTGAATGTGTATGTTGGGACACCGGAACTGGAAGAGGCCTTTCAAGTAACAAGATCAACGACGCCTCATGAGTGCCGTCTCAGGGATTTGAATTACTCAGCTCCGTTAACGGTGGACATAGAATACACCAGAGGGCCCCAACCAATAATTAAAAATAACGTGTTGATCGGCAGGTACATTGAAATCAAAGGATACTCCTCTTGAAATACAGGCTGAGTCTGCTGAGTCACACAACAAAGATGATGATTTTCGTTTTTTTTTTCTTTTTTTACTTCAAGGATGCCAATAATGTTGAGAAGTTCGAATTGTGTACTAACGGATAAATCGCACTTCGAGTTAGCAAAGATGAACGAGTGTCCGCACGATCCTGGCGGCTATTTCGTCATAAACGGTCAGGAGAAAGTAATTCTGATACAGGAACAGATGTTGAGAAACAGAATTATCCTGGAGGAAGACAGCAAAGGTTGCTTGGTCGCTTCCTGTAACAGTTCTACCCACGAGAGAAAGACGAGGACTAATATTGTCGGAAAAGCTGGAAAGTACTACATGCGACACAATATTTTTCAAGACGTAAGTCATCTTGATGAAATCAGGGGATTGAAAAAATCTTTTTTAAGAATCCTCTATTAAAAAAGAGCAGGGTATAGGTTAAAAGTCGATATTTTGAAGAAAAAAATGTCGTGACCCCGATTTGGGCGGTTTTCGGCCGGGCGGCCAGATCTAGGATTTCTGATAAGCAAAATGACAAATGTCTTTTTTTTTAAATCAACTAAACAAGGGTTTTTTTAGTTGCTATTTACCCTTTTAAAGCTTGATAAAAGCGCAGCAGCCAAAGGTATCTCGGGCACGCGCGCCAGCGCGTGTGGTTAGTCTAGTATCAATAAAAATGTAGTTATCGGTGTCGACTGTTTAGGACGTACCAGTCACGGTTGTGTTCAAAGCAATGGGAATCGTTTCCGATCAGGAGATCATGCAATTGATAGGTACAGAGGAAGATTTCATGAAAAAGTTCTCACCCAGCTTGGAGGAATGTCAGATGCTGAACGTTTTTGCTCAGAATCAAGCTCTAAAGTGAGTTGGGTTTAATTCTTTAAATTCCATGATTATGCTATAAGTTTCATTTCAATCTTTATGTCGGATGCGTTCATTGTATATATTTTTGTCTACCTCGCAGATACCTCAACAGTAAAAGAAAGCAACGGCGATTTCCTTCATCGATGAAGACGAGCGTCGTCGACGAAATGAAGGACCTATTAGCCACTAACGTTCTGTCTCACGTTCCGGTAAAAATGTTTTCTTTTATCCAATAATTATACGGCAGGTCAACTTCCACATAACGACCGAATTTTTTTTCGCAGGTCGTTGATTTTAATTTCAAAATAAAAACGACGTATCTCGCGCTCATGGTGCGACGAGTGATGAGAGCTCAGGTCGACGGTACTCTGGTCGACGATCGAGATTACTACGGTAACAAGCGTCTGGAGTTGGCTGGCTCGCTTCTCTCCCTCATGTTCGAGGATCTGTTCAAACGCTTCAACTGGGAATTGAAAGGCATCGCTGACAAGAACATACCGAAAATCAAAGCTGCCCAGTTCGACATTGCGAAACACATCAGGCAAGACCAGATCACCAACGGTTTGGCCTTCGCGATATCCTCCGTCAGTTCAAATTAATCATTAATTAATCACTTAAACTTTTCTACTATCGGTTTTTTTTTAAATATAATTTTTCCACAGGGAAATTGGACGATCAAACGTTTTAAAATGGAACGTCACGGTGTTACCCAAGTCCTCTCGAGACTCTCCTATATTTCCGCGTTGGGAATGATGACGCGAGTGAACTCGCAATTCGAGAAAACGCGAAAAGTTTCGGGTCCGCGATCGCTGCAGCCTTCGCAGTGGGGAATGTTGTGTCCCAGCGACACACCCGAAGGAGAAGTCAGTATATATTCGCGAATACTTCAAAAGCTTAAGAAAAATCTTGAATAACCAGAACGGTCGTTTCTTTTCAGGGTTGCGGTTTGGTAAAAAACTTAGCGCTCATGACCCACATTACCACCGAAGTCGAAGACGAGCCCATAGTGAGATTGGCTTTCAATCTCGGTGTAGAAAATGTAAATATACTCGGCGGCGAGGAGATCAACAACAAGAACGTTTACATGGTCTTTTTGAACGGTAATATTTTGGGTATAGTGAAGAACTACGACAGACTGGTCAATGTGTTCAGAATGCTAAGGCGAAAGGGTCTCGTGAACGGTTTTGTTTCGATATATCTGCAGCATCAGCACAGGTAATAATTGACTATTATGTTTAGCACTATTCATCAATTAACACATTAAAAATGAACGTAAAATGTTTTCTTCGGATTTTCGCTTAAGTCCCGACAATATTTTTGCTCTGTAGGTGCGTACAGATTAGTTCCGACGGTGGTAGATTGTGTCGACCCTACATAATAGTGAAGAAATCCGAGCCTCTCGTGCGCGACGAGCACATGAAGGCTCTCGAGCAGGGCGTGAAGACATTCGAGGATTTTCTGCACGACGGTCTCATCGAGTATCTCGACGTGAACGAGGAGAACGACAGTTTCATAGCGTTCAGCGAGAATCACATACACGACAAAACGACTCATTTGGAAATCGAGCCCTTCACTCTTCTCGGCGTTTGCGCCGGCCTCGTGCCGTATCCCCATCACAACCAGAGCCCGCGTAATACCTATCAGTGCGCTATGGGTAAACAAGCGATGGGCACTATCGGTTACAACCAACGAAATCGCATAGACACTCTGATGTACAATCTCGTGTATCCCCAAGCGCCGATGGTCAAGTCGCGAACGATAGAACTGATTAATTTCGACAAATTACCAGCCGGTCAAAACGCAACGGTTGCCGTTATGTCCTACAGTGGTTACGATATCGAGGACGCGCTTATTTTGAACAAAGCGTCGATCGATCGAGGCTACGGCCGTTGCTTGGTGTACAGAAACGCAAAAACGACCCTGAAGCGATACGCGAATCAGAGCTACGACAGAATTATGGGACCGCTGATCGACGCAACGACGAAGAAACCCGTGTGGAAACACGACGTTATCGATACGGACGGAATCGCCGCTCCTGGCGAAATGGTCGAGAATCGGAAAGTCATGGTTAACAAATCGATACCCTCGGCCACGACGGATCCTGCGAATCCTACGAGCGTTCAGGCGCAGCCGGAATACAGGGAAGTTCCGGTTGTCTTCAAAGGACCGGTGCCCGCTTACGTTGAGAAGGTCATGATCTCGAGTAACGCCGAAGACGCGTTTCTCATAAAGCTCCTTTTGCGACAAACTCGGAGGCCCGAGATCGGCGACAAGTTCAGCAGTAGACACGGTCAGAAAGGAGTCACCGGTGAGACTTTATTTTTGTCTTTTCAGGCGAGATTGATGTCTTGTAGATATATTTAAAAAATATATAATTTAACGCACCAAGGTCTCATCGTGGAACAAGAAGACATGCCGTTCAACGACTCCGGAATATGTCCCGACATGATCATGAACCCTCACGGTTTTCCCTCTCGGATGACGGTGGGCAAACTAATCGAGCTGCTTGCCGGAAAGGCGGGCGTTCTTAAGGGCGGCTTTCACTACGGAACGGCTTTCGGTGGTTCCAAAGTCGCGGACGTTTGCGAGGAGCTCGTGAGTCACGGGTACAACTACATGGGCAAGGATATTTTTTACTCTGGCCTCACCGGCGAACCGCTCCAAGCTTACATCTATTCCGGTCCTGTAAGTGAAAAAATTATACGTTTGTTAAAAAGCAATAGAGTACTTTCAAACGCAATGGGGCAGCTGCAAGTCAATAAATGGGACCAACAAAAATTGATAAGAATGTTAATAATAGCATGGATTCAATTGCGTCGTTATTTTTGTAAAGTTACCGATAGATATGGTTTTTAGGCACTCACGTTTAAAAAAAAACGCACAAGGGGTGCCTATTGAATTCGCTTTCCAAAGGACTAAATTGGGTTTTTAAAGGAAAATGTTAATATAATTTTTATTTATCCACTTTTTTCTAGGTTTACTACCAGAAGTTAAAGCACATGGTTCAAGACAAAATGCACGCACGTGCTCGTGGTCCTCGCGCCGTTTTGACCAGGCAACCTACGGAAGGAAGATCGAAGGAGGGCGGATTGAGATTGGGAGAGATGGAGCGAGATTGTCTCATCGGCTATGGCGCGAGCATGATGCTCGTGGAGAGACTGATGATATCGAGTGACGCCTTCGATGTTGACGTTTGCAACAAGTGCGGATTGATGGCTTACAGCGGTTGGTGTCACAGTTGCCGTTCCAGCGCCTGCGTGTCGACTATTTCCATGCCCTACGCTTGCAAGCTCCTCTTTCAAGAGCTCCAATCCATGAATATCGTGCCAAGATTGACGCTCAAGAATTATTGCGAATAACGTTGACAGAAAAAGTCAGCGGAAAAATGTTTTGTACGTTGCGCCCTCCATCCTCGGTCGATTTATCGACGCGAAATAAAATGTATACGAACTGACGAAGAAGTTTCTGAGACGAGTCGGTATCCTAGTATCCAGAGTGGAAAATAATAGTTTCCCGCCCGATATACTTTATCGACTGAGCAAGTGCTAGAGCGATAACGCTTCGCGCATCGGTTGCGATAGAATGAGAGAGGGAGAGAGATAGAGCGACAAAACATGTGGCACATCACGTTAATTCTATCCGTGTGTTCTGTACATCTTTTCTATGCATCTCGCTCCGTTGCGATCGTAGACATCGCTCACTCTTTCACATTCCGGACGACTCAGCCGGCTTAGCACATCATCTTCAAATGAACAAATAAGGCTCGAAGTATATATATATATATATTGTTACTCGGCGTAGCCTCATATTTGTATAATTCACAGATTTATTTGTAATAATTCACAGGAAGCTTGTTTTTCATGACTTCCGGAATTAGAACTCGGCTAAATCTCTCTCATTCTTATCGAATCCAAACGCAAAAAAGTGTTTCGGATTTTCGGACAGTTTCGGATGTGGAAAACGCCACAAAAAAAAAAGAGAAATAAAAAAAAACCTGAGTGCCTCTCGCTTTTGTTTTTCTTTTTACTTGCTCGACGATTCCGTACTGTTTCTCAACACCTCGCGGCGAGCTGATAAGGCGGATAAACAAGAAGAGCGCAGACCAAATGCTCGGCAGATATGCACGGTTTCTGCCTCGTGTTATCGAGAATTCTTATTATGTATACCACAAGCAGCCACCGCCGGGGCCACTGGATTCATTTACTGGAATCAGCGGTCGACGTCGTATCACGAGTGTTTCAAGTAGCGACGAGTACTTAATTTATTTTTAATTTTTTTTTCGTTCTTGCGCGGACCGCGATAGAGTTCGGTGAGAATGAGCTTCAGCGTGCGTCGCGGCGGTTCTCGACTGCTCGGTCTATTGTGGAATAACGGTGCCAAGTGCAGCGGTGTCAGGACCTTGTCGCAGTATTACTCTATCGATGAGAACATATTCGGCCTGACCGATCAGCAGAAGGAGGTTAGTAGGAGCTGAAAGCGAAATCGTAATGCAATATATATACTTTATTATGTATGGGGCATTCCGACTCGACGTATCTACTTTGGAATCAGTTTCATTCGATTTTTGTTTTTTATTTGATTTAAAAAATGTGAACCAAAGAGAATATCTTATCTACATGATTTTACAATAATAAATTAAATAAATTTTGTGGCATGCACGTGTAAAATTAAGGAGACAGTGTTTTAAAAAAATGAAGATGACTTAACAAATATTAAAAAAAAACATATGAATAAAATTTAGAGTAGAGTTGAGAGATATAACAATACGACGAGTGGATCAAATCAAGCTCGAATGCTTTATAAATATATATAAATCGCGTGGCTCAAAACAACTATATAGCACAATGCTACGTCAGTGGCGGCGTTGAACTTTGATCTCTTTCCGGCGCCGCTGTAAAATCAACAGCGTTCGAGCGATTCCGCCGCTAATAAAATAATCCACGTCTCCGATGTGTTTCACGAAATCGATTTTTTTCCGCAGTTGCGTTCGCTCGTCTTCAATTTCGCGCAGAAAGAGCTCGCACCGAAAGCCGCCGAAATCGATAGGAAAAATACGTTCGACGAGCTGAGAGTAAGTAGATGCGATATCGAAAAGAATGAATCGATGTAAGTTATTGGTAAAAAAGTATTTTGCACATGTCAAAATGCAAGTGTTTCAGAGTATGTCATAACGATGACATTGGCATTATCGATGACATTGACATTGATATTATCATTTTAAATACGAATAGTTATTCGTAAATAGTTAATAGTTTCGTGAATAGTTATTCGTGATAATGTCAATGTCATCGTTGACGGGACTAATCAAAAGGCACACATTTTTTATTTGAATGCAGAAGCTCGCTGTTA
This sequence comes from Itoplectis maculator, assembly GCA_964034905.1. Lineage (NCBI taxonomy): Eukaryota > Metazoa > Arthropoda > Insecta > Hymenoptera > Ichneumonidae > Itoplectis > Itoplectis maculator. Next base: position 10,536,732 of record OZ035858.1, on the reverse strand, counting down.
ACTTTGTAAAAAAAAAACCGGTGCAAAGATTTTCCGGAGCAGACTTATTTCTTTCCTGTTATTAAATTCCCCTCAGCTCTTATAATACTCATTTGTCGATTTAACTTACAGACATTTTGGAAGCAATTGGGCGACTTGGGTCTCCTCGGGATCACCGCCAAGTCCGCATACGGAGGAACCGATGGCTCGTACCTGGATCACGTTATCGTCATGGAGGAGCTCAGCCGGGCGTGCGGGGCGATCGCCCTGAGCTACGGCGCCCACTCGAATCTCTGCCTCAATCAGATTCACCGAAATGGAACGGAGGAGCAGAAGCTCAAGTACCTGCCGAAGGTGACCAGCGCGCGGAAAATCTCGAGCCTGCGACTCTTGAGATTTTCCACGTCCGACAATCGTGGGATAATAAAATTATTACCACGTGCGATAATAAAACCCCCACGCGATAATTTTTTTTGCAATAGCGTGCGTAAAACTCGACTTGTCGGGACGGTTTCGCGTGCGTAAAGTGCTCGTTTTCCGCACCAACGTGCCAACGAGCACGCCCGGGTAAACGAGTACTTTACGCACGCGAAATCGCCCCGAAAAAATCTCGTTTACGCAACGCTATTACAAAAAATGATATGGGCAACTCGTGCGGAAATAACCTACTTTACGCACTTGTTGCACAATATACTATTTTACCATTTATTTCATAATTTACACCCGCATTGAGTGTAAGGAAATAATGTTTTTTTTCTCTAAAAAAAGTTATGCAGCGGCGAATACGTCGGAGCTCTGGCGATGTCGGAGCCGGGATCCGGATCCGACGTCGTGTCGATGAAACTCCGAGCCGAGAAGCAGGGAGATTATTACGTGCTGAATGGAAATAAATTCTGGATCACCAACGGATCGGACGCCGACGTGCTGGTCGTTTACGCGCGCACGGATCCGAAAGCGTCGAAGGCGCAACACGGCATCACCGCGTTTCTCGTCGAGAAGGGCACGAAGGGCTTCAGCGTCGCCCAGAAACTCGACAAACTCGGTATGCGAGGATCCAACACGTGCGAGTTGGTGTTTGAGGATTGCAAAATACCCGGTGAGATTCGGAAATTTTTACGATATTTTCGAAGAACTCGATATGATTTTCAATGGCATTTGAAACATTTTTATCAAATATTTTTTAACCTTTGGCCATTTTTCTCAAGCTTCAAATATATTGGGTGAGGTGAACAAGGGCGTCTACGTTTTGTTCAGTGGTTTGGACCTCGAGCGACTCGTACTGGCGGGTGGACCATTAGGGTAAATTTAATTGATGTCTTATCAACATTTTTTAATTAAAAATTACAATATTGAAATGTAAAATATTATTTTTACGTTTCGAATGTTATTTTTTTATAAATAACAGAATTCTTCAAGCCTGCTGCGACGTGGCTTTCGAATACGCTCACACGAGGAAGCAATTTGAGAAGCGGATAGCTGAATTCCAATTGATCCAGGTTCGAGTTTTTACAAATAAACGAATTTGTTTTCATTTCGGCGCAAAAATAGTTGAATGTCAAAACGTTCTGTTAGTATTTTTTTCTGAGACGACGATTAATTTTTAGGGAAAAATCGCCGACATGTACACGAGTCTCAGCGCGAGTCGAAGCTATTTGTACGCGGTAGCTCGTGCGTGCGACGCGGGTCACGTGAATCGCAAGGATTGCGCCGCCGTGATCCTCTACTGTGCCGAAAACGCGACCAAAGCCGCGCTGGACGCCGTGCAAATATTAGGTAAGCCGTTTACACGACTCGTCACGACTCGTTCGTTAATTTACACCGAACCATTCGCGGAAACGCCGTAAACCCACATTTCTTCCCGCAAGGTGGAAACGGTTACATCAACGATTACCCGACCGGCCGGCTACTGAGGGACGCGAAGCTGTACGAAATTGGCGCGGGAACCAGCGAGATACGTCGAATGGTGATAAGCAGGGCGATCACCGAGGAATATTCGTAATCGTGGAATTCTTATTCCTAATGAAAATGTACACCACTATTCCAATTCATTTTTTCACCGATTAAATGATGTTTGTATATTTTTGCAAATCTCGTCAAAACACAATTAATTCTCGAGATCCTATCATCCTTATATTTCCAACTAGGTTAATCACACGCGCTGGCGCGCGTACTCGAGAGACTTTTGCGCTGCTGCGCTGTTTCAAAGGGTAAATCGCAACTAAAAAATACTTATTCAGTTACTTTTGAAAAAAAAAGGGAAAAAGAAAGAAATTTGATCGAACAGTTCGTCAGAAATCGTAGATCTGGCCGCCGGGCCGAAAACCGCCCAAATCGGGGTCACGAAATTTATTTTTTCAAAATATCGACTTTTAACCTATATCATCGTTCTCAAGTCGCATATTCTACCCCTGAAAACACTGGTTACAACCCTTTTTTAGTTGATTTTGAAAAAAAAAATTTTTGGCCGAACAGTTTGTCTGAAATCGTAAATCTGGCCGCCGGGCCGAAAACCGCCTAAATCGGGGGGGGTCACGAAATTTATTTTTTCAAAATATCGACTTTTAACCTATACCATCGTTCTCAAGTCGCATATTCTACCCCTGAAAACACTGGTTACAACCCTTTTTTAGTTGATTTTGAAAAAAAAAATTTTTGGCCGAACGGTTTGTCAGAAATCGTAGATCTGGCCGCCGGGCCGAAAACCGCCCAAATCGGGGTCACGAAATGTATTTTTTCAAAATATCGACTTTTAACCTATACCATCGTTCTCAAGTCGCATATTCGACCCCTGAAAATACTGGTTACAACCCTTTTTTAGTTGATTTTGAAAAAAATACGATATTTGACAGAACTGTCAAAGTTATCAAGGACAAATGAACTTGGACTCGGTCTGAGAGTTCCAGCCAATCACAGCTCGAATAGTTTGCTGACAATGCTTTTCGTTACTTATCAACTTTTTAAAAGAGGGACTTCGTCTATGTTATTATTTTCAATAGATGTATAATTCAATTTAGAGCAATAATTTTAATTGAGCACTGATTCACCTCGTGCACAATCAGCGACTATTTAAAAAAAATGAGTAATCAAAGTAGTAATTGATGCATACGACGCGCAATCGGCAATTATGTATCGTCGTTTTATTTTCGATTGCTCTATTGTTAATTCCCGACTAATTATAGACGAATCGATTGGTGCTCGTTGTTCTTATTCGAGCGCCGGCGGCCCGAGCGTCTCGATCCGTAATTAGATATCGATTGTACCGGCGCGTACATCGCTCGGCCGAGTAACTGCGACAATTGGATCATGATTCGTCGCACGGTTCGCGGCGCCCGTAACGTGTCGAATAATCCGCGACTATAACGCGCGAAAATCGCGGGGCTTTTTTTCTAACGCGTCGAATGTACGCGAAATTAAATGAGTCACTAGAGCAGCCAGATGGATCCCCCGAGTCCCACACGATTGATTAACCTTTAGCGCTATAGGCGGCTAATTTAAGTGTCGAAACGTTCACACCCCTATTTCCCCGCGTTGCCATCGACGCCCGCGACTGTCTCGACTGTATCGACAAACTCTCCGTGTGACAAACTACTCTTTCTTCCGCGATTTAAAATCATTTATCCCACGGACGTCAGACCAATCTCATCGACGACAGGTACATCAAATCGATCGCGCTGCGTCCGCTGCTTCGGTCGACTCCAGGCGACGTCGGATCCGGCGACGAGGGAAGAATTTTGACGCGGAGGAGACACTCCGTTTTTTTTTTTATTTGAGGAAAAAACTTTCTTCCCGGGAAACAAGGAGAACACGAAGATGGCCCTCAAGTTCTCCTTAGGAAATTTTTACGAGACTTACGTGAGTACTCTCGACGCAGTTAACGAGGCTAACGAGCTGCTCGGCACTGCCACTTGATTAGCAGGTGTCAATTACGACGAATCTCGAGTGTTTTTGATTCACAGTGAAAAAACATTTTTTTTTTTTTTTAGAAAATCAAGTTATTAGAAAAATGACAGTCAATGACAGATTTTTTTTTGGTGAATGAGAATTTTTTAAGAATGGGTGACGCTAGCTTTTTGAATCTGATTTTTTTGACAAGTAGCAACAAAATTTATTAAAATCTAATTTTTGTTTTATACAAAACCAGTCGAAAAGTTTTGAAATTGAAAAATTGGATGAATTAATTTTTTGTTTTCAGATAATTTTTTTTGCATGTATTTACGTAAATTGTGATCAATTCTCTCGAGTTCCGCCGTGAAAAAATGGTCAGTGTAAGAACGAATTTGGGCAGGTTTTTTCGCGTGTCTTTAAATCGTGCTTTGATAACCGGAGACAGCTGATTTTTTTCTTGTTCTTTTTTTTCGAACAAAAAAGGGGAGATTACGGTGCAAAAAATACTCGAGGAGTTAAATATAAATCGAAACTCTGGTCGCGAATCGATAGAGCCGAGGTATTCGGGTCGCGCTTTTTACGGAACTTCGCCCAGTGAATCAAGGCTTAAGGGGGGCGGGTCCACCTATTTTAGGCAAAAAATCGGGTACTGTACTTTTCTTTTACACAGTCAATACAAAAATGAGCTTAAAACCCAACGCGCCGTATTATCGACAATGACGTTTCACAAGTACAACAAAATTCCATGAGGTTTAAAAAAAAGCAACGACTTAAAAATATGTAATTCCCACAATTATTCATATTCGCTCCAATGAATATTCGTTTTTTTTTTGCCGTGAAAACTTTATCACACCAGAATTTCAATACGTTGGCGAAGCCGGGAAGTGGTTTTTTTTTTTTTTTTTTTTTTTTTTTTAAAGACAAGAAAAAAGAAAACAAAAAAATCCTCTAATCGGAAGTAGTTAGATAAATTACGAACGAGCATCCTCGAGGATCCATCTATAAAAAAATCCAATGAATTGCTTAAAAAGCCTAACCATTTTTTTTTTAAATCTAACAATTAATTTTCCACGTAAAAAAAAAAAAAAAGTTCCGTAAGTAATGAATGTGCAGCAGCAGTCGCGCCGGTCGGAAAATTGGCTGCGAAAAAGCCTGACGAATAACGAACGAGCAGCCTCGAGGATCCATCGACGAATGGCGCGACGGAAGTCGATCCTCGCGCCTACGCGCATCGATATCGCTGCATATAAATACCGGAGAAATGAGTGCAGGTCGAACAATACCACGAGACGAACGACGCGTCGTATGCCAATTGGAAATGAGGCCAGAACGGCGGAGAACATCGGCAGGCCCCACCAGTAGTAACGAGCGTTTGGCAATAATACCCGCGTTAACGTTGCGCGCGGTTCGAGCGGCAAACCCTGTCAAAGTGCAACTCGCTCGGTGCAGCCGCGGGCTGTCCCGTGGAGTCAGTTGACAGTGCGCGCGCAAAAAGTTCCGTCCCTCGCTACGGGCTCCGTCAAAACCCGCACGCGTTACGCCTTTGCCGCTCGTCCGACGAAGCCGCGAGGGAGAAGACCACCCGAGAACCGTACCGAGAGCTGCCCAGTCCCGCGCGTCTGAGCTCAGTCGGCCCCGCGCGACCGTGACCACTTGTTCTCTCATCTTTGCAGTATCCGTCTCACATTGTCTCCCGTCTGCTTGACTCAGCGACGATTTAATAGAAAATCAAATAAATAAAGACAGAAAAATTTGATTTTTTACGTAATAAATAATAATAATAATAATAGAAATAATAAAATTACATAAAAAAGTAATTGATAAAAAAAAGAATACATATAAAAGTAAAATATATATATATAAAATTAAAATAAACAATATATGTAAATAATAAAAAAGATTTAAGAAAATCGAATTTGCAAGAGTAAAGTCATAATCTTCGAGTTATTATTGTTAGAGACAGAGAGAGACCGGAGTATGACGAAGAAACACACGGTGGTTGTGAAACTGCGAAGGGATCGCAATCGGCCTTGGGGCATACGCATCGCCGGGGGTGCGGATTTGGGCACTCCGATCGTCGTCACCCGCGTGAGTTTTCTCCCGGGACTTGGCACGGGATGTTTGTTGTGATTTTGACGAGGAGTAAAAAAATAATAATACCTCGATCTGCGTCGACGAATCCGGGAACGTGTGGATTGAACTTGGTAGCTCAATGACCTTGACCCAGACACGGGTGAACCCCGGGGATTTCGCTCGGCGATGCGATAGATCGTATGCGGTTTTTTTAATTCGAATAAAAATTATCGGCGTACTTAGTTCTCGCGACGCGCGGAAATAAAAAAAAATATATATTTTCACTTCTGTTATTTCTCGAGATCTCGGAAATTTTTATCTGTTCGCTGACTCGATACACAATTAGAGAATTGCAATTTTTCGAATTTTTATAGGACTCGATCAAAGTCGAAGAAATAAAAGTTTACAAATCTTATTTCATGAATTTGATGCATAGACCATTTTTTTTTACCGTCACTAAAAATCAAGAATGACGAAACAACTTCCCATGAAAAAAAATGTTTTCTGCAGAACATTTTTTTCACAGCTCTCAATTTTTACAAATCTGTTTATGTCAATTAAAAAAAGCTCATGGAGAGTTTATTTTCATTTTTCCGTTCTGTCTTTTCCTCTGATTTCAGTCGGAGAACGAGGCGCTCCAGAAGGGTGACGTGATCAAGAAAATCGACGACTACGACGTTCGCGACGTGAGGCATGTGGACGCCCAGTACATACTCCAAAATGCACAGTCTGTAATCCTAGTCGTGGAAAGGTCCGAGCAGCCGTCCGATCGCCCCGCGCGCAGTTACACGCCGCAATCGTCGATCGTCTATTCGACGTTCGCCAGCGACGAGGCTGCTCCGTTGTTCAGTTTGTCAGAGACGATTTCGCATTTTTTTTTCGCCTCGTGCTTTTGGCATTCTCTTTGCTTCGCCGCTCGATGCTAATTTTAACGCACTTTGGCCGCAGTCGAAATATTCGGGTGGCTATGAATTTCCGCCGCGTTTACTCTCGCTGCGCCCGCAGCATCAGCCGCAATTTCGCCTAATCCGTCAGCGCAACGAGAGCGCACCACGTGGCCCGCGCTCGTTGCTTCTCACACGCCTCCTCGCAGCGTCCGATCGAACGACGCTCGTCGGGATAACGAGATAAATATTATAAACGACAAAATAACGAATTAACGACGCGATACTTTTAACCAGCTAATCCGCAGCTTTCCTGCTTGTCAGTTTAAGCGTTAAAGTTTGAATATACATTTTTTAACGTGCAGTCGTTAATAAAATAAATTGCGACGAAAAATTTGAAACCGATTGCCTATTTTCACTATTTTATTGATAATAAAGTATTTTTGAAATTGTTTCTCGCCACATTGAATATTATTGTTAACATTTTGTTAGTTTTTTGCGATACTTGTTAATCATCATTTTATCATCATGATTCAATGTGCAAGTTGGTTATAAATATTACAGAAAAAAATGAAGTGTTAATGGCCTAGTTACGTGGGTGTTAAAACAAGCGCGAACTCACGCGGAGCGACGTCGAGCCGCGAATCGATTAATAGCTTCCGCGGCGCGACGTCGATCCGCATGACTTTGCCTCAAGTGGCTTCGTCTCGCGCCGCTCGCACGACGCTCGACAACGTGGATTCGCCTCTCGCAAAAAGTGCATTAACCAGGCCTTGAGGCTTCTTTCGCCAACCATAACGAAGAATAACAATAAATTAACAAATACATACGACTTTCAATCAGGCCAAACACGCCTGAATCACACGAGTGACCCGCGAATCAATGAATAACTTTTGTGACCCGACATCGATCTATTCGGAAATTCCGTTCGTTTTTAACAAAACGCATCAACCCTGCTTTGAGGCCTCATAAAAAAATAACAACAAAAATTCGTCGGAAAAATAATTAACAAATATTGATGATTTCCAATCGGACCAAACCTGCCCCATTCACATCGGAATCCGAAATCAATTAATTGCTTCAATGTCTCAATTCTTCTGCTCATCGGAAGCTTAACCACAGAAATTCGCTTGTCGCATTCTCAATGCATCAACCAGACCTCTTTCCACAATCGTAACCCGCATTCAAACCCGCAAAAAAATAACAAAAAAATAATCAAATTCTTCCATTTTTTAATCAGGCCGAAGACGCAGCCGCAGAAGATCCTGCCGAAGAGTCCGGTGCCGCCGCTCGTCGAGGAGTACAGACCCTACTCGCCCGACCACTTCGATCCGCCCCACGAGCATCTCGACGAGGTTCGCGAGGAGCGATTCTACTTGTCACAGGTGAGACGAACTGCAGTATCTCACGACTTGTTTCCTGTCTCGCGAAATAGCCGGAAGGGGAGGGGGGAGGGGAAGTCTAAGGAAGAGGAGCTCAACGATTAGTCTGCACGTCGGAGACGAAACAGCGATTTCTCAGCTGCGATTATAGCGCGTCGAACCGAAACTCGCAGTGCTGCGAAGAAGGGTGACGCGGACTCGCACGTTTCGAGCGATCGCGCGCGGCAGGCGCCAGGCGTTATTAATCGATCTCCCGCTTGTTTGCCTCAAAGATCCCGCCGATTACCGATTTATGTCTGCCATTTGGGGACTATTTATAATGCGTCCAAGTGGATGGTCATCTTGATTAAGGAATTCCTTCAATTTTCGTTGATATATTTGGAATATTTGATATATTTGATGGATCTTATATATTTGATATATTTAATATATCTCATATACTATTTTTATATTTCAAATAGTTTGAGGGATTTTGCAAAAAAAAAAAAAAAAATGTGATTAGAACAAGGAAAATATTTTTGGCGCCAAAGTACAAGATTTCCCAACTAGATTTTCAATTTTCATGGGATCGATGATTGATATCCAGTTTCTGTGTTCTCTTTTCAATGACAATTGACAACCAGACACGCTTTAAACAAAATTATGCAAGCGCGAACGGCAAACACCTCCTCGGGCTCGCTAAATATAGACGCCTCGACTGTTGCTGCTGCTGCTGCTGCTGCTGCTGCTGCTGCTGCTGCTGCCGTTTCGAACGAACCCGCCGCGAGTGTCTGGCGTCGTCGATTCGGGATGCTGCAAAGAATCGCAGGGCTTGTGTACACCCCGCGCGCGCCCGCGACGTACACAATAAGCGCGCGCGTGTATAAAGCGGGCATTATAAACGAGTATCGGGTTTTCCCAGACGATTCGGAGCGCTCCACCCGAAAAACCCGGGTCGGGAGTTTCGCGCGAGATTTTGCAGTCGAACCGGCGCGACGAATCAGTCGACGCGTTGGCTTCGACCAATCTCGGGAAATTTGGGGAAAAAAAAGATTAAAGAATTTATGAAAATTGCTTGATAATTATTTTTGTGTTTTAACATTTGGAAGCCAGAGTCGGGAATTTCGCAAGATTTTGCGATCGATCCACGCGACGAATCAGTTGACGCATTGGGTTTAAATAATTCTGGGAGAATTTTAGTAAAAAGCTTCGAGGAATTTCGCGGAATGCTTGGTCATTATATTTTATGGGTTCTAGCGAAAAAGCAAACGCGTTGAGGAAGCGCGTTGGTACGTTTTCGCTTTGTAAAGAGTGCAAAATTATGAGCATACGTTTTTCAGGACTTCTTTTTGGGAGCTTTTTATGATGGCTTTTTTATTAGGCTCTAGCGACTTTTAAACGAAAATTTAAAAGTCGCTAGGGTCTTACTCGACTTAATCAACGATTTACCCAAATGAAGCCGCGAGATAATATCATCGATCAATGATACTGAAAATTGAGAAAAAAAACACGCATTTCTATAAATTATTTAAAAAATTTGATTAAAAAAAATGAGGCAAAATTAGAAATCTTATATTTTTTCATTAATTTTTTTTTTCAAGTTGGATATTTTTGCTTGAGCGATGCAATTTTGGTTGCTTCGAGTGTTCGGCATCGAATTTGCCGGCGTCGACGGTTGACGATCTCGCGGTGGCGATCGGCGAACGAGTGCGAGAAACCTGCTATTCCGCCGTCCGCAGCCAGCGAGAGTCGCGGGAAGTGTGAATATATTTACGTTGGCCCCCGTCTCGATGCCGGAAAGTCCGAGAGGAGAGGCAATCGCCACGCTATAAATATCGTTTTTGCATCGAAACCAGCGACGACGCCCGCGCGCGGCGCGCAAGCGCCGAGTGACACTGCCTACGTTACCGATACTTTCGGCGATTTTCCCTCATGACGTTTCTGACATATCCGATTGAACTCAGTACTTTAACGTGTTTGACGTTTCGTTCCAAACCTTTTTTTACGGAAATATCAGGAAAAGAGATCAATTTCAGTAAAAAAAAAAGTTGGTGTAAAATTGTCACAAAAAAGATTTTGTTACAAGAATGTTTTGTCCAGTTATAATATAGGAAAAGGCCAATAACCTTTTATCTATATTTTCAATTCCAGATGTCGCTATATATTTCGGAACCAAAGTGCAGGATAAATTCAACGATTTGTCACATTCTTTTCAGGATTTGAAAATTACAATTGATTTTTTTTTGTAAACCACTGCCATTAAAGTGCAGCCTATTTACTCCGTTGCCGTTTAATTGTGCAACAGTTAAAAAAAGCTTAGCGGTTGTCGATCAGTAGATACGAAAAAACCTTAAAGTCACTGACTTGTGACTTTCTGACCTTGTGTAAAAAAAAGAAGAAGGAGGGTTTGAATTATGAAGGTTCCGGTCGACTACGTATTAGCGGTCGCGCAATCCGCGACGTATTATAGGCAGCGCTGAGCCGAAAACGTAGGAGTCGCGGGATATCGGGGTTCGCGCGGTTCGCGGGAAGACGCGAGAGAAGCTGCCACTCGGTCGAACGCCGGAGAGTTAGTGCCGCCCGCGCATCGAGTCAGTGCGCTAGCGAACGTTTACTAAGTGAGTCTCAGGCCCTCCGACGGAATTTTAGCACGGAAATTTCGCGCTCTCCCCACGGGATCGGTTGGATCGACGAGAAATTTTCGATTTTTCGCCAGTGACAGACACACAGGCAAAAATGCCGGGCTACACAACTACCTACCGTTACGTCGTCGAACGACACCCGAAGGAGGACGAAGGAGCTAGTAGCTGGGTACGGAAAAATAAAAAAATTAATTTTTTCTCGAGTGACTACAAATCAGATGGTAGAACTGCGATTGAGAGTGCGAAAAAGGGAAAGGAAAGATAAAGGAAAAAAATCTCGCTGGGATTCGATTAGCAGTGAAACAAAATAGTTAGACGACATAAAATAACTTTTTTTTTGTGATTTCGAGTGATTTTAGTCAGATCGGCCAAAATGCGAGTGAATAAAAATCTTAGGTTGACGAAAAAAAAAATAGAAACAACATTTTTCGAGTGACTACAATCGAGAAATAAAAACGGAAATAAGAGTGAAAAAGGAGAAAGGCAAAGCGAAAAAAAAAGCAAATAACTATTCGAAAAATCTCGAAAGTTTTGTTGCTCGGAGCAACATCCACGTATTTTTGGAGCGATCATCGTTGCCACGAGTCGCGCGCTCTTTTGCTTTCTATCAACGTATCGAATTTCTCGGGGCAGGTGCCAAGTACGAAAATTTACGGGAACGTCGCGAAAAGCTGTAAAATAATTTCGACTTTCTCTCTCATCTGCCCCCTCGATTTTTGTTTTATCAACGACGGTCAAATCGTATTTTTAATAATATTTTTTATACATACTTTTTTCTTCTAAAATATTGTCGATAGTTAGATGCAAAAAAATGCAGTCATAAAGTTGGAAAAGATTAATTAATTGTAAATGTCAACGATTATTGCAAAATCGTGAGATTTTTTTACTCCGAACAACTGTTGATCATAATTAATTATTTAACATTTGTTATAAATAATCGTAATTTAACTTAAACGCTATGCATCTAAACCGGGTCATGCACCATCAAATGGTGCATGACCCGGTTTAGCGTGTGGCATTTCATACGTTTATTATGAAGAGGCAATTTTGATTCGAATGAGGATAAGGGCGAACGTTAATTTTAACCAGCGCCGAGGGAGATCACAGCGAACCTTGGCACTATTTTCAACGCGCTCACGAACTAGAACTTCAAACTGCGTTCGAGAATTCTTTTTTGTCGGAAGAAAAACCTGCCACCGTTCTAAAAATACGAAAAGCCTTATAAATGTGACAATTTGATTTATACATAGATACAATAAAATCGTATGAATTTTCGTAGTCTTTTGCAGCACAGAAATAGGCAGCGTCCGAGGGTTAAAAAAATAGAAATTGTATAAATAATTATACTTTAATTTTTACAATAGGGAACATTTTTTTCTAATGATTTTTTAACGGGCTGAAATAATAAAAAATTACGATTATTACGTATTATTCGGAAAAATTGAAAAAATAAACTCAATTATAAATGTAGAATTTTTAATACCGCAGTTCTCACAAAAATACATTTTTAAAAATAATGAACCTGCCTCGCGAAGTTCCTGAACATTAAGCAGTTAATACAACAAATATCTTAGCAAAAATATCGCCGAACGAGGTCAAAAGCCCGATCTTAATGGAACGTCTTCGCTCGTTCCCGACGTCCCGATATATAATGTTGCAATAAAACGCGCCAGAGCGATTCTGAACGGAATCAGCTCTCAGGCCATCGGCTCATTTCGCTATTTTCGTTTGCAAAATCTGGGTTACTCAAACGCGTCTCATTTTACACTTGCGACGATCATTGTCGCGAAAAAATTAAGTAAAAAAAAATGTAACCACTCGCTTGCAAAAAATAAATAAAAATCTACCCTAAAAAAAAATCAAACTCAAAATCTCGAAGTACAATCCATTCTCGTTGGAAACGGCGAAGCGAACAGGGTTTTCAGCCTCGTATAAACAGTAGGCGAGGAACAGCTGGTCGGATTTGTTTTCGTACGGGCGGCGGTGCATTTCGCCTGATGCGCGAAATGCATTTGGCTCGATGAACCGGCCTGACGATCGAACCCGTCCGCCATCCTCGCTCGTTCGGCCGCCGCTTCAAAGACCTCTTCGCCACGAGCTCTATCACCGACCGCGGCTGAGTTATAGTCACCTTCGCAGGATACAACGCGGCATATGCCGGGCGTATCCATTAGCGCCTCGCTTATCCCTCTCGGGAGTTATAATTAAAATCTCTCCGGTACAAATCGGCTCTTTAGCCGAATACACGAGACGTCAGTAGGAAAATGATTTGCTTGCGTCGCGGCTGGCAGTAAATTCCAACCGGAGACGGACACGAAGGGAAATCGTCGTTCTGTAAATTATAATCCGTTGCAATTATCATTGCAGCAATTCTGGCTGTAATTAAGAGACACTTATTTGATTTATCCTTGCGACCGTTTATCGTTATATCAACGATGATATCGATACAGTAGTATTGCAGATTAACTGAGTTTCAATTAAAGTTGCCACGTGACAAAAGCATCCGGTACACGAAAAATCATCGCGACCGTTCTGGCAACTATCACGTGACAATTATTAATTGGTAATCCAGGCTGTTCTTTTTTGACCACCTGTAACTAACTTCGTCGAGATGCTCTTATTCAATAATCGTAACTCGAGTCGCCAGGAATTGAGCAACGAGACGGCAATTTGTCTCTATGTACAATAATTCGTTCCTTATGTATTAAGAATTCGTTTTTATTATTCCGATGGTGGTCGCCACTGGCTCCGCGAGCCAAGCCGAAGACTCGCGTCGACCGCTTCTGGCATCATCTGCGCTGCTCCCCTGAGTCGTCCGACGGTTTGCCAGAAATCCTTCTCTCTCCCGGCGGCGTCTTGTCAATTTTCCAGTTCACTCGTAAAATCAAACCCTCCCTTGTGCATCGCGACACATTTACGTCTTCGCGTATTTACGCCGCGCAACAAAATCCCTGGACGCAGCGAGAAAGTCACTGGATTCCCGCGCGTTTCGTTGGCAAAACGATGATTCTCCTGGGGAGAAAAAATTCGTCGATCGGCCCGAGATCTCGCGAGGCGACTCTCGACGACACAAACATCAGTGCCCGCGGTATATTTTTGCCAACTCGGTTGTTGGGCCTTCGTCTATTTCGAGAATCCAACGAGTTGACTGTATTATACCGTCTCGATTCTCGTCTCTCTCACTCTGTATAACGCGCGTTATGGTCCTGACCCATTTATAATGAAAATTCGCGTAATCGGAATCTCTCGCGGCTCCGTCGCAGCTCCCTCGATTCGCTCGGTCGCTCGGCATGGCTCGGCAATAGCAGCGCCTCCGATGAGTCGACTGCGTGCACTACGTGTAAATGCAATTTCGCTATAGGGGGCGCGTTGCCCAACTCTTCGCGAAAGACGCAACGCCGGCTCCGGCGGCCGGTTGCGTTGGTCGGGTTTTACGCGATAACCGGAACGTCAAAGTCACGACCCTTCAAATATAACTTCACGTGCGAAACGCCGCGAGTGGCCACTTGGTTTTCTCTGTACACACGTGAACAGCCCGTTTCGACGGAATGTTTTATCGGCTCCGCCGCACTGGTACGCCCGACAATAGGCGAAGCGAAGGAACGTGATTGGACAGAAAAGTTATTCGATTAACTTTTGCACATCGGATATCGTACAGATATTTCGGCGGACATAACCAATTGGGGTATCTTTTTAGCGCCGGACGCGGAAGGATGTAAGACCAGAAAATTGGCTAATCAGACATTTTTTATGAGTGTAATTGGACATCCAGGCTTAGGGTAGAAATACCGTTTTTGGCCATCTTAGGGCCAATTGTGGCCATCACATTCGAAGGAATAAATCAAAACATTTAATTGAATAAAAAAAACGTTGGGTAGGTCATTCAGTGAATTGAAATCGATTTGTTAAAAAAATCAACGTACTATTGTGGGGAAAAAATAATTTAAAGAACAAAATAATAAAAATGGCCACAATAGGTACAGTGGCCACTGACGGTACATCTACTCTATCAGGTCCACTGTGTACAGTGAAATAAACAAGAACTCGTCCTTACCGTCATTTCCAAAGCAAAGGAAACATAACGTTCAAAACAAAGGAGAAAAGAGAGCGTACAGGTCCCCTCCGTGGAACGAGCCATCGAGGTTTAAAAAAAAAGAAAAGGGAATTAGTAACGTTGAAGATATTGAGAAACTTTAAAGAGTGAAACCCTCGCTACACGGCGAACGATCAGAGCGATTACGGTTTTCACGCACCGGAAGAGCTCATGTCGCTCAGCGCTTTTCGGAAATTTCGTCACCGCTCGGCATGCGCGGTGAGCGATCGCTTTGGACGCGTGACATAACTGCGCGGACTCTGCCAAGCTTTATTATACGCGAATCCTGAGAGGCTTTATGTAATTTTGTCATTGTAACTCGGGCCAGTGTCGCGCGCCGATTTTCTCGAGCCAAAAAAGAAAAGGGAGAATAAAACGAAAGTTGAGCAAACAACCGACGCGGCTTGCAAAACGCGCGATGCGACGAAACGACATAACAACAACATTTGATTGGCCGCGCGAACGTTTTGGCTTGGATCATAATTTTTTTAAGACAAAACAGCGACAAAAAAATCGGAATTCTGAGCGATTTTGTGTAATTTTGTCATTACAACACGAAAGACTTAGCAAAATTTCCTCGAGCCAAAAGTGAAAGAGGAGTATAACATCGGAACTGAGAAAATAACGCAGCTTGCAAAACGCGCGATGCGCCGAAACGACGAGACTACGTAACAATAACATTCGATTGGCCCGATGAGCGTTTTGGCTTCGCCCAGATTTTGTTTTCCGAGCGCGCCACATCTGCGACCCGAAAAAATAGCGATATGAAAGAATCGTTAAAGCTGTTATGGTCGAGGTAGACATTTTTTTTTCTCTTCACGATGCTCGGCCACTGCGCGGATTGACGCGTATTAGCGTCTCGCGTGGCGTCGCAGGATCTAGACGTCGGCGCGTCCGTCGAGCCTATCAGTGTTTTATTTTCGTATTTAGCTTCGCACACAACGCGCGTGGGAGCAAAACTGCCTCGCGTTGCGCCCCATTATAAATGGCGTCACGGACGCGGAGTCACAAGCGGAAAATTAATTGGCCACCTTCGACTCCACCACCGAATTATTAATTAATGATTGGTTTATTATATTTTTTAATTTATTCATTCTTTTTACCGGTCGACGATTTTCTGGGAAACTGCGGCGAACGAAAGATTAACCGACGATCTTCGGCTTCGCAATAATTGGATAGAGATTAATTTCGCTAATTTTATTCCCCATGTATTTTCCACGGTTAATTGACGAGACTTTGGCACATTACCAAAATATCGGAGCCTAACGAGAGGGTTCACGGACGCCGGAGACGTCGACCTCGCGCGTCGATCGCCGACGAGGGGACGAAAAAGTCCGTTTATCGTGCAAAAAGTTATAATTAAATATTTTTGAAATTCACCCGAGAGCCTCGGGTAACTCGGAACGAGATCCGCGCGTCGCCGCTGATGTCTGGCCGAGGTCCAGCGAAAAATATTTCACGCTCGGGTTGCGCGCTCGCGGCTGTGCCATGAAAGTTTCGAAATTCGAAACACACCGCGCAGCGGCGCTTTGCTAATTTGAGGCGCGGTTTCTCGTTGGAAAAACGCGATTCAGAAATTTAGGGCAAATTTGCAGCGCAAAAGAGCAATCGATTTTTTCCTTTCCCCGGGAAAATCAAGATATTCTTTTTTGTGATAAAAATAATTAGTATTATTATCATTATTAATATTATTTATACAGATTTTCAGAAAAAAAAAAAAGTTTTTTCTGGCCTAATAAATTGTTATATGATGGAATAAAAAAAAAAAGTTTTTTTATAATCACGATTATTTTTCCTTCCAGCCATATCGCACGACTCCTCTGGTCTTGCCAGGTGCCAAGGTCAAGAAGGACGCGCCGCTTGGAGAATGTTACCTGCGCCATCATCCGAACCCCATGATCCGGGCCTCACCTCATCACTACGAGGTGGCTAATCCCGAGGTTGCTATGAAACAAAAAGTACGTAGATACAGTATGCAGTACAATCAGCATCACATGTACGTCTCATTCACGGTCATGCTCAATCGCGACGCGCCCAAAAAGCCGCGCAAGTGAACCGCGACTTTTTTTTTTTCGCGCTGACGAACGACATCAATGAATTTGAGAAAAAAAACCGATACCACGATAAAGACGACGAAAAGCTACACATATTCATATATTTCTGTCTCTTCTTCATTTACAAAAAACCGAAACTTCATGCCAATCAGCGAGTGTACATCGATTAATTTACATCCTCATCATGCATTTAATTTATTGAAAAAAAAAAAACAATTTCAACGATTAAAATATTTCATGAAACGTCCGAGCAGGTTGCAGAATCAGTTTTGCAGCGCGTCTTGGGACCAAACGATGTTCCAAAGGTTTGCAATTATTTCTATGTATGGCTTATTTCGCTTCGGAAATGACTTTTAAAAAGCTATAGCTCTTCTCACCAGGCGTAACGTATTCACGGCAAAGAGAAACATTTTTTTTTCGCTACTGGAAATCTCTAATCGCTTTGGATTTATTTTGGTTTGAATTTTGCGTTGAGACTGATTCACCGAAAAAATATTAGCAAATTTTGCATTATCTTCACTCACGAAATATGCATTTTTAGCCGATATAATTGTTGTCTTATTCCCCCTTTTTTGCTGATTGCGGTTACGAGTATCATGCGCATAACCAAAATTCGCCCACGATATACAATCGATGAAATTCTGCAGAGGCTGGGATAGAAAAAGCACTGACGAACGCGTGTTTAATGCCACGAATTAATCACGAGTGCAACTCTACGACTGATACTATATTAATTTATTTAATGTAATATTCATACGATTGATATAGCATCAACGAAAAAAATACGGCTGAACAGGGCCTACTGTACATCCACAACTACCATCACTACTGTGTGCTCTGAGCTATCGAATAAAAGTACTAATAAACATGAAATTACGAAATTGCGTTTTGAGAATCAACGAAAATGTCCGAGACTCGTCGAACCCGTTGCACCCATCGCAGAATTGAGCGTATTTTATTTCGGGTACTATTTCTTATTAGAGAAAAATATTGAAATAAAATTAAGAATTTTTTTTTGTCACTAATAAAAATAGAGGAAATCACTGAAATAAATTGATAATAAAAATAAATTTATGTTACTGTAAATTGGATATTTTATCTCTAATACTGGAATACTGGCACAATTTTGATAACCGAAAACTCTGAGCAGCTTTTCGCAGAGTGTGGAACTAATTGGGAAGGCGAAAAATTAAAAGAATGTAACGAGGATGATAATTTGTTTGGCAAGTCCTCGATCGTCGTCCGTTCCCTCATGTTATCATCCACGTATGAATTAATTTTGTTTCGACAGGTTGTCCATAAGCAATTCAATACTCCGATTGGACTCTACTCCGAACAAAATATCGCGGACACTATTAAGTGTCAGACGTCGGCAGTTCCGTAAGTAGAAACTTACAGGCGAATACAATACCATAACCGAGCGCATCATTTTTTAATTTTTCTTAAATCTAGCTTTTAACATGCTAATCAGCGCATACTTTGTATGAGGCGTTTTACGTCAAGGGAACCGACAAAAAATTACCTTGATAACGAACTTGATTACAAAAAAAAATTGCATTTGAATCTCAAAAATTGAAATGCAATTTTTTTTATCAGAAGTGTCACGAGGCAACTTTCGGTCGATCCACGTGACATGAAATGCCCCATATATTTCATTCATAAAAAACTGCTTCTTCATTCATTGTAGTAGAGCTTGCGAACGTATTTGAAAAATCGTAGCTTCATTAATAATATCGGAATTGGCTCGATGCTGAATGCGACTACCAATTAATTGACGTAACAATTAATTGCTTGAAACGTTAGCAATAATCGTTAAAATCGAAAAATTTAATTAAAAAAAAAACAGACAAAATCAAAATCGGCGTAAGTTGTCTCTCTCGCTCTGTCTCGATCACGTGACAATAATGCGTTCCAACTGTTTATCGATGCGCGCGAACCAAGCGGCTCTCGCGTTAAAGCTCTCAACCTCCTCGGGTCTTCGCACCGGTGACTCACGAATTCTTTGTTTTTCCAGCATTTTCGTAGACTTATCCTTCGTAAAGCATAGAAGAGAAATTCAAGAGCAAGCGCGAGTGATGCGAGAGGCCGCGGCCCAGGGATCCTCGAAGAATCCGTGGCCCCAATTCAATAAGCCAATATAGTTCACGCGCGTTCGAGTTATAAATATAACGCAAAACGCGTGCAAACGTCCCTGCGAAGCGTTTTGCCGATATTATTGTAACGCGCGCTGCAGATTCACGACACGTCGCAGATTTAACAACGCAGCGTTGAAAAAAAAAATTGTATCTCACAATCTAACATCCAATCGCCACGTCGACTTTCAATTGGCTTATCGTAATTTCTTTCTTGCGTTTGCTAAAAAAAAACGCATACACAAAAAACCCGATATTTCGGTGTCTGTGTGTTTTGCCAGACATGCAGGACGATCTTTTCGCAGGCGACAGACGAAACGAGCAGGAGAGTTTAGAGAGTGAAGAAAACGACCGAAAAAAAAACCAAAATCCAAAAAACGAAATGTAAAAGTTCGATGTAGACTGTCGAAATTAATTCAATAGTGCATGTAACACTTGTCGTGCGTAGTGAAATAATTAATCACATGATTAAGTGCGTGGATATTTCTTCTAACCAGAATTCACTTTTTTTTTCTTCTTTCTTACGAAACACGAAATCCCGACGGATCGACGACTGTGCCTGCTGGTATCTTTTTTTTCTTCTTTTTTTTTGTGCACGTCGATTTTTTGTTTCTACTCTGCTCGCGATTGTGCTGCTTTTTTTGAGAGGGTTGACCGAGACTCGCAGAATCATTGTAGATTTCGCATAGACTGACGGCCGACGATTCACTCGTCGGACCGAGCCGTGAAAAACAGATTTAAAAAATTCGTGTGTACGAATGATGTAGCAAGGGACCGGTCAAGTATGATCCTGCCAAGAGCGAGGCGTACAAGGCGCTGCAAGAGGAGGCGATGGGCGACACGATGCACGAGGTGAAGCAACCCGCGCGCGGCGCTGTTTTCGCGCCACAGAAGGCGAATCAGAATAGGGTGAGAGTCTTCGTATTCCTGTTCTGGAGCACAATTTAATCAAAATTATGAATCAAGTTAAAAAAAAATATTTTTTACTCACACTGTCAACGTTTGCAGATTCATCACGCCCCACAGAAAAGCCCCGCTTCTTCTTACGTAAGTTTACTGTCGGATGTCATAAATTTGTAAATATTCTTCTTTGCATGGTCTTACAATGGGATGAATGTCTCAGTCGTTGGCCTGTTTAAATTGGACAATTTAATTTCCATTTAATATCTGTGGATTGAGAAGAAATGATTGAAATCGACATATTTTTTTCCTACAAAAACTATAATTTTTTTGTTAATAAAATATGTTATAGTGTTCACTGGAAAAAAGTCATTGACTTTAGCAATTATTTCTCTCAGGGTAATGTTTTATATTCGTCGGTAACGAAAGTGGTATGACTAATTGTTCGCTGGGACATTCATCCTGCCACCAATTGATTGCAACATGTAGAATGAGATATCCTAGACGAGCCAACCTTACGTAGTTCTCCTGACAGCAAGCATGGTGCATTAATGGGTCGATGTTTGTCTGATTAAGGGTGGAATGTATCGTCCCTTTCCTCTTCCTTTCGTAAAGGACCGCGTCAACGGCTACTAAAATTTGCTCACCATTGTACGTTGAATATTTCTGTGTACTTATGCGCATTTATTCCTGGATTATATGCATGCTGCAAACGACGCGACCGGCAGTGCGAATTAATAAAACGACGATTCCACGTGATTTCAGGTCGGTGGCTACGACGACGACGGCGAGAGGATTCATCAGAGTGGCAGCTTCAAGAGGATTATGTACAGTGTGCTCGGTCAAACCGATTATTAAAAAGAAATCCCCAATGCTCCTCCCTCCCCTTCCCCGACTCTAAGCTTAAAATATTTACTTACGATTAATAAATCACGTTTACTTTATTGTACTGTGTCACGAGACGAGAAGAAGAAAACAAGCAACGACGCGACGAAAGGAAAAAATTGAGAGAAGGCGAGTCAGGATATTTATAATGCGTAATTTATGCTACGATACTACTATATTTATGAAATAAACTATTTTCGACGACTAAAACGCGCGATGCGTCGACTCGATTCTTTCAGTTACTCCCAATACCGACAATTTTCGTGTTTCATGGATTAAAAAATTACAACAAAAATTAGGGAGCCCTTTATGTTGAATAAAAACATGCGGATTTTTTTCAATGAAAAAATCACATCACACTTCGGAGGGATTCGGGTATTATTTTCAGATATCAAGTCAGAGGCGCTCCACGATATTCAAGGTGTAAGGTAAAGTTTAATTCCATAACAAGTGCCGCTACAAGTGTTGAGTCGTTTTTCTTTTTTACCTCCACGAAAATAAAATTAAACACAGCTACTTTCAATTTGACGTTCACATTTGTTTTCGCTGCACTCCTGTCTTCCGTTCGTTTACTATTATAGCTCCATCAGAGAAGTGATCGATTTATTTATTTTTTCTGTCTTAGTATTTATGTAATCGTTATTTGGACCACGTCTCGGCTAATCGAATATCTTTCAAATCCTAGAATATTCATTAACTATCACCAGGTAGTTCAGAAAGACAAACGTTACTGTCACCGTTGAGGTTCTTACAATCAGACGTTTTTTTTCTTCGGAATCCAATAAATAAAATAGTCACTGAAGCACACAGTATATTTAGCTCAAAATAATCAATACTGTGCACTGTGGAAAAATGATAAAGAACGTGAGCATTTTCCCGTAGTGACGTTTTTATTGGGCGCGTCTATTGTCGCAGTCTGCGAAATTGAAATCCGATAAAAAGTTTCAAGTCCCAATTTTCAACGATAAATGGATATTCCACAGATTGCACGATAGCAGCGAAGTTAATATCGATAAATATCGTCGATGCTTTCACCCTATGTTCGCATCTTTTTTTTTGCCAAACCTCAGGAGGAAGTATCAAAACGAAATACTTCATGCTATCGCTACCAACGACGGAGATAAAACTTCTTTTTACCTGTCGTCGTCGCCGTGGCTTCTGCTACGATCACTCGTGTCGCCGTTCAATTAATTCCTTATACAAAAACAGCGACTATAAGAAGTTAAATTGATTGGCAATCTTTCTCCTGTCTGTCTACAGAAGGCAAAAAGAATGGAAAATCGAAAACAAATGGTACAGTATTCAACTAGCGCATCCCGCAAGGTCTACGAAGAACGGCATGAAATGTTTCGTCCGAGACTCCCGCATCGTAACTTCAAATCACATTCGTTTATTTACTTCGTTCATCTTCTTTTTCTTCCATTTTCGTTTTTTTAGTACGTTTAGTAAAATAATAGCACATGTTAAAAATAATACTTGATTGTTAATCTATGACGCTCTATGACCCAACACGTCGGTTTACTTCATTATATTAACAAAAGACATAGTGGGTCTATCGTATTTGCACGTGTTTAACTCCGAGCCCAACGCAAAATCCAGATTTTGCGCGCGCTAGCAGCGTCGCCGACGTTTCATTGGCCTAAGTGTCACAAAGCTTTCAAATACTCTTCTCAGTTAAAACGGATCGATTTGTTTTTCTTTCTATTTTTGTTGTTAACGTTGCTGTTTACATTCACGTAAAGAGACAATTTACTGTGAGACATTTTTTTTTCTTTCGTGTTTTCTTTTTTTCCACAAGACAAAGCATACCACAAGCTTCCGCATTCAATCTGGTTACATATAAATAAGTCATCCAGTGACACTGGAATACATGACAACTTTGCACTCGAAGCGATTGTCATCAGATGACAACGCGCAACTCATATTCATCGATCACCCGCTCGAAAAAAAAATAAAACAAAAATAAAGTAAATAGCCCCGTCCCAAGGTAAACGGTGAGTTTTATACAAGGGTCTATCGGTTGATTCGCTTGCGAGGTCAATAATACAATCCCCGTTCTAGGATTCATAAATATTATATCTACAACTGAACGTGAGATATCCGACTGGATAAAATGTAACTCGTATTATCGTCAAACGTGTTTCGGATATTTTTTTCCTTTTAGCTTTTTGTTTTTTTCTTAGTGAGATGCCAGGTTTCACCAGCCCGGCGTGAAATCATATTTATATAGTTTAAATAAGGGTGCGAATGAATATCTTATGATCTCTGGGGGGGGGGCGGAGCGATCGGTATAACAATTATGGTAAAGAAGAATAAATAAAATTGGCTTTCTACACAGTGCTATGAGAGGAGTTCTTAGATGGCGAGGGAGTCGTCCAGCAGCTGTTTGAGCTCCTTGAGATGCTGCATTTTGCTTCCAGTAGCCGGCGACGCTGCAGTCGGTCGGCCAGCGTATCTGCAATTGAAACACTCGAGTTACTTCGATTGCTTATCTTTTATGTTTCAAATATTTATGCTTCACCGATCTCCAATAGACATTTCACACAATTTGCAGGAGCGGGGAACAGAAAACGAGAAATAAGGGTAACACTTCTCAATTTTCTTTCCCTTTGTACTGCATGCACATGTTCGTGACAGCGACGACGGATTTCTACGATTTCTGAGCGGTCAGCAACTACGAGACATTACCTCACTACTCTCTGTTTCGGTTTTGTAGATTCCTGTGGCTCATTCACAGTTTTCGTTTCCGCTGGTTTCGACGACGAAAACAATCCGCTGAGCCAACCACCGCTACTACTTTCACCCGCGCGTGATCCACCTCCGCTACTGCAACATGGCCCAACGTTTTCTCTTTGTTTTACCTTTATATGTACTTTTTTTAAACTTCAAACCGAGGGAGTTCAAAAGGTATAAAGAAAAACAGAACGATAATCAATCTCATATTCGCGAGGGTCACGAACGTCGCGTGCCGAATGAGCTTGTAAGCTGTGATTCACTTGATACCTTGATTATTGACTTCACATTGACACGAAATAATTTGCTAAAGCTAGAAAAACGTGGGCCATGTAAACAGTCAAGTGGCGGCGAATCTTGAACAGTGCAATTTTCGTTTTTCATGGACTTATTTTTACGGTGAAACCCGTTCGCAACGAATGCCGAGAGAGACAGAGAATAAAAACGACCAGGAGCGAAAATAAAAGTAAGACGAGTCCGATATTTGTGAGGACGGCGTGCTGGATATTATGTGTAACGATTGCACTTACGTTACGTCGCGCGTTCCGTTGAGAGCCGTGACGAATCGGGGCTGAACGTACGTCCAGGCTCCCTGGTTCTTGTGCTCTTCCTGGGACCAGATGAGCTCGGCGTTCGGGTACTTTGCCACTTCCTTCTTCACAAGATCGTACGGGAATGGTGAGATCTGTAACGCGCGAAATTACCATTTGATTAGTACTGATAAAGATTGATCGTTGAATTAAAAAATGTTCCAAATAATTACTCCATACGATAGAAAAATATTTGATATCTCAAGCGTCTACCTGTTCCATCCTGGCGATCGCGACTTTGTCGTCAAGGTTTCTCTCCGCCCTCGATTTCTTCAGATCGTAGTAGACTTTGCCGGAGCAAAAGACGACCCTCTTAACGCCATTGGGATTCTGCGCGGCAACGCCCTCCTCGGGTATGATCCTAAGGAACTGAGTATCTTCGGTCATGAGGTCAAAGCTGGAGCGGGCCTCGGGATGACGAAGGAGGGATTTCGGGGTCATGAGTATCAGAGGTTTGCGGAACGGCAGAGCGATCTGTCGACGAAGGATGTGGAAAAGATTGGCGGGTGTGCTGCAATTCGCGACAATCCAGTTGATGTCGTGAAGCTGTCGCACCGCGAACTCCTCGCTCTCCGGCGGGAAGTAGTCCGGGTCGTCGGCGCACATCTGCAGGAAACGCTCCAAACGAGCGCTCGAGTGTTCGGGACCCTGTGAAACATATTATTGAGCACCACACGGAAAAACCGACACTTATGGGGAATTTATAGCGAATTCGTGCGATAAGCGAATTTGTGCGATGCCGACCATTCCCTCGAGTCCGTGAGGCTGCAGCATAACGAGACCGGACTGTCGGACCCACTTGGCTTGACCGCTGCTGATGAACTGATCGATAATACATTGAGCGGTGTTGTTGAAGTCACCGAACTGCGCCTCCCAGATGACCAGGGCGTTGGGATTCGTCATGGAGTAACCCAGCTCGAATCCTGTTCGGTTGTACGAAAGAGGGGGAAGAAAAGAAAAACGGACGTTTAGACTTCACGACTATGGTAGACAGAGCTTCGATGAAAACCAATTAAGTAAACCAATTGTTGCATGTACCGAGGACTCCAAACTCCGACAGTGAACTGTTGCATACGGTGTACGGCGCTTGGTCCGGGTACAGGTAACACAGAGGTCTATAAGTGGCCTTGTCGACAGTCTGATGATGGAGCACGTGGTGCCGGTGGGAGAAGGTTCCTCTCTCCACATCCTGACCGGACAGCCTCACGTGAATTCCCTCCTTGAGCAACGAACCGAACGCCATCGCCTCGCCCAGCGCCCAATCGATCTGTCGCGACTCGATCATCTCCATGCGCGACTTCAGGATACGCTCGATACCTGCGAAGAAAATCTCCAGCAACTTGAAAAATCTGGTTCGGCGAGATTGCGGTGTGATTTCAGAATGCATCTCCCATACGTTACGTATTATTCGATTAGAATTCGAGAAATAGTGATTTTTTTAATCTACAAAATCAACTTTACGGCGCGAAGGACTACTTTTCTGTTCTTCGTCGCGAACCATCGAAATTGTAATTGAATCAAATAGCGTAAAACGTATGTGAGATGGATTTTTCAGACGATGCGCTACAAATTATTCTGTCACAATCGATCTCTCAGCTTAAGGCGAAAGGTCAACTGTGTGAAAAAGGTTGTAGTGGGAAGAGGATTGTGACACATCGCCTGTATCGTATTTTGCAGGCATTCGAACCTTTGTGAATCACAAACTCAGCAGCATTTGGCGGTGGTGACGAGAATTTCTTTCCAATGTGGATAAGAGTGTCCTCCTTGATGCCGGTGGGAGAGACTTTGAGGGGGTCTTTTCCCTCGAAGAAGCCGGACCACGGAGAGTCGAGCCAGTCCTTGTACTTGATGTGAGTCTCCTGTCGGGCGTTTGTGTAAGCCTCCTCGCAGATTTTCTCGTACTTGTCCTTCACGTCCTTGACTTCCTCCTGCGTGACGACTCCGTCGGTGATGAGCTTGTTCGCGTAGAGGTCGAGACCGGGCGGCGTGTTCTTGATCTTGCGGTACATCAGCGGCTGCGTAAACATCGGCTCGTCGATCTCGTTGTGGCCGTTGCGTCTGTACGAGACGATGTCGATTACAACGTCCTTGTGGAATGTCGCGCGCCATTCAGCCGCGACCTTGCAAACGTGCATCACTGCCTCGGGATCGTCGGAGTTTACGTGGAAGATGGGAGCGTTCACGACTCGGGCGACGTCTATCGAAAGATACAAACGTTAGTTGTAGTCCTCATTTTTTTTCGTTACATTCGATACAGCTTTTTAGTTGTAAAGAAAAGATCTCAAGATTCGTCTGAGAAAAATTACCTGTGCAGTAGGGCGATGATCGAGAGTGTCGGGGATCGGTGGTGAAGCCGATCTGGTTGTTGACGACGATGTGAACGGTGCCGTGGGTCGTGTAATCGGGCAAATCCGACAAGTGCATCGTCTCGAAGACGATACCTTGTCCGCAGAAAGCAGCGTCGCCATGCAGAAGTATAGACATGACCTGAAATTAACGGTGTGTCAGAAATTTGGTGGCTTTGTGGAAAGTGGCAAAAATAATGAGAAAGCAATGTGGTTTTTATTTTTAACTAGGCTAATCACACGCGCTGGCGCGCGTGTCCGAGATACCTTTGCGCTGCTGCGCTCTTATAAAGCTTAAAAAGGGTAAATCGCAACTAAAAAACCCTTGTTTATTTGATTTAAAAAAAAATTGATCGTTTTGCTTGTCAGAAATCCTAGATCTGGCCGCCGGGCCGAAAACCGCCTAAATCGGGGTCACGAAACTTATTTTTCAAAATATCGACTTTTAACCTATACCATCGTTCTCAAGTCGCATATTCTACCCCTGAAAACACCGGTTACAACCCGTTTTTAATTGATTTAATAAGAATACGATATTTGACAGAACTGTCAAAGTTATCAAGGACAAATGAACTTGGACTCGGTCTGAGAGTTCCAGCCAATCACAGCGCGAATAGTTTGCTAATAATGCTTTCCGTTACTCTTGAACTTTTTAAAAGAGGGATACGGAGAATATTTACTTTTTTGCCTTCTCCGTCTCCGCGGTAAAACTGCTCGGCACGCGTCTTTCCTTGGACGATCGGATCAACGGCTTCCAAGTGAGATGGATTAGCGACAACAGCCAGACGAATGTTTTTGTTCGTCACCCGGTTGAGACGTTCGATGTAAGTTCCAAGATGGTATTTGACGTCACCGGAGCCCTGAAAGAAAATATCCGGTCAGCATGTGGTAATCATCGGTATTATCGCTACGCGAATGTTTCGGAATCTGGATGCTCGATAAGATAAAACTCACATCGTCAGCGGCTTCGAGGGCCGCGAATTGCGTGAAGATTTGACTCAGAGGCTTGCGACAGACGTTGGCCAAAACGTTGAGACGACCACGATGCGGCATTCCCATGACAATGGACTCTACACCCAGTTCCGTCGATTTGTCAATCACTTGCTTCATCGCCGGGATAAGAATCTCGCAACCTTCCAGACCGAATCGCTTCTCGGATGACCATTTGCGAGCGAGGAAAGCTTCAAATCTAGAATTGGCATTACAAATAAAATTAAATACTACTTCAAGAAATATAACAAAAAAAATGTAGAAGACGATCCAAATTTCCTTAAGATCATTGTACAAATCTTTTTGAATCTTTCATCAATGTACAATTTAACAAATTGAGTAATAAAAAAAGAAATATCGCTGCGGCCAGAATTCACCGATATTAATTATATATTCAACCAGCGTTGTAATTCTACATCTGATTACCCGGTGGCACGGGTGAGTCTGGCCAGAATAAGTCTCTTCTCGTCGTTGGTAACTTCCATGACTCCGGGTGTCTCCATCTTCTGTCGGATCCAGTTGCACTGTTCCAGGGAGTTGATGAACATGAATTCGACCCCGATGTGTCCGCAGTAAGCGTTCTCAAGTCGCTTCAGGATCTCCCGCAGGGGCAACATTTTCTCCTTGCCACCGATGAAAGTGGTGGATGGCAGCTTGAACACGCGGTCCATGTCCGAATCCTCTGTTTTATCGAGAACATCAAGTTTTTAATGAGTTTCCAGGGGCTTCGACGGGTTACACAGATTTAAGGAACGCATGTCATAGTCCTAGACCGAATGGGTTATCAAGACAGAGACGATTACATAAAAATAAAAATGCAATATTATAACCCATAGGACTATGACACTAACTCCTCGCATTTCGACCGTAAATCTTACAACTGATACTGAAAATGCGAAATACACGTTGAAAAGAGCTCTACCCTCGAGCGCATGTTGAGTGCGATCCGCAGGTCCTTCGTGAAATAATTATCAGCGAGTCGAGGAGATTTCTTTTTTAACTAGTTATTTAAGTTTCTTTCTTAGTTCACAAGCGACAGTTCGACATTGAGAAAACTCATCACCGCACACCCGTCCCACACCCTTTTTGCGAAGGCAATTACAACACTTCAGAGGTTCAAGCAATTCACAGACTCATGCACGATTTTGCTTTACACTAATATCGACGAGTTTCGGTGGTTGGTAATAAATACAACATTTGACGTGACTTAAGAAAAATCTAAAAACCGTTCGCAGTGATTTCGTGAGACATATCGAATACAGAGTGACGTAGTGCACATTGCAACTTCAACTTGGGCCCCATATTTACAGTGTTCATCTGTGAGAAAAATATACAAAATTAACAGTGGTACGAAGAAGTAGGTAATAGAGTGGAAAATGAAAATTGAAAGAAGAGACAAATAATGCAGTGTTCACTAAAGCGATATGTAATGAGCAACTCAATGCGATTTCGTGATGAGCGATTTAATCCCGAAAATAGAAAATTCACCATGTATCATTATTTTGTATTATATTTTTTTTCGTTTCTTTTATATTTTTTTTGCTATGTACGAGGTCGCAGTAAATTTACCCAATGGTGTCTGTGTACCCGGCTACCAATTGTAAATACATTACACCAGCCTGTACCATTGCGATTTCTTTCGTAAGCCCTTAAAAAACGAACCAGTGCGTCCCAACAAATACTGGCAATATTCATATAGAGCCGAATAAGGGATTTGAGTGTGGGTACGATGGTTACATACGTTTCGTAAGGGCAGCTACTCGATATTGAAGGTCCTGCGAGTAAGTAGTGCGGGGTCTCTTCCCTGTGGACATCAAACTCAGGCTGAAAACCGAATTCTCCAACTTTCTCCTCGAATGTACAAATTTTTCTCGGTCTTTTTTACCATTGAAAATTTTTTTATTTTTATTTTTTGCCTGTACTCTTTGCTGAAAGACGACGTCCCCTTCGAAGTTTTCTTTTTTCACGGACAATGAAACGTTACAAAATGGAATGAAGACAGCGAGCGATTGGATTTAATGCTTTTTCGTGTAATTACGTCACGAATTTCTTGAAAGGCTGAGACCGTGGGCTAACCGAACTCGAGGAAAGGTAGGACTTCAGCCAGGCGATATAACATACGGTAATTAAAAAATTATAATAGTTCCAGGTGGATCTAGCGCTTTGCACTAATCAAATCAGTGCAAAAAAATGTCTGCGCATTCGCAAAGATTTACGGATTAGTTGACTGCGGTAAAGGGTCATTTGTATTGCAGGATGACTACAGCGATTCATTAAAGCTATCCTAGTACGCATGCTGTAATACAACTGACCTTTCACTACGGTAATTAATTGCATAAAATATTGCGCAAGCGAAAACGAAAAAGTAACAGTGATTTGCCTAATGCGCAGTGCTTCTGACCTCCTTTAAACAAAAAAGAAGACACTTTTGCAAAGTGCCCAACATTCGGACGCCTAGGGCTACAAATCGTAAACTTTGTGATTAATGTGTTTCTACGGATAATACGTAATTGTAATAACGCTAAGAACGCCTAGGATGGTGAACATATGAAGTATAAACGAAGCAGACACTACAGTAAGCAAGAGACTCGTTAATTAAATTTTATCGAAACGTGCGGCTGGTCGCAATTGTCAGAATCATTTTTTTTTTACAACCGCACGTCAACAATCCACAACGACGGAGTCGTGAGTAACTGTCCGAAGGAGATAGAAAAATATGCTTAGTCTCTTGCTAAAAGTTTTCAGTAAGTTTCTTTCGGAGAAGGAGTATAAGATTGTGCAATTCAACACGCAATATCTACATTGCGGGTGGTTTTTTTTTAGCTTACCGAAAGAGTAATGATTATAGAGCAACTCTTGAGGATGCCTATCATCAAGATCAGCGCTGTTGATGCCAAGTGGATCCAATTTAGCGATATGATGCCCACGGATCTGTCAATGCAATGCCAAGTTCATACCATCCGTATGATTTTCGTTGCTCTCAATTCCCAATTTCTTTATTAATCAGTTTTACGCCTCAAACTCGCACGTGTCTCGTGTTTGTGCGATAGTTTGCAGCGAGCAAGGGATTGAAAAGAAAAGAGGCAAAAACGAACGAATCTTTCTCAAACTGTTCTATGTAGGAGAAAGTATGCTCATCACTTATATTCGAATAATAACGTGTTAATACACGACGATCGAGCCATTTTGTAGGCATTTGGTACCGATATCTTGCGATTAGTTGGACGAAAATCGTTTCATTGCAATCGACGCTCTGATGGCAGTGAAGGATCGTATTTACATTCGTACGTTTTTAGTATCTACAATGACTAATATTTAATTTTACTCGGATTTCCCACTTTTCCCCAAATATTCAAACTTTATGTATGGTACATAAATCTCGAATAATTGTTGAAAAAGTCGTCACCAGAGGGTCGAAAAAAAAGTAGCATTGCAAGTGAACACGTAGAAAAGAATAAGTATTTACAAGAGTGCAGTGTCTTGGCACTGTTCAAACCACCTAACACCTCCCACAAGTACAGTGAAAGTCTGGATTAAGGAATACAATAATAGAAGCTGGTGGGTCGGACGTCGAGAGAATCGTGCGTGAAGCCGACGAGAAGAGCAAGAATGTGCGAAAGACGTTTGGTGATGGAGAAAAACATCGAAAGCGGGTGAAAGAAACGAAAATACATGCAAAGCCGAGCAGAGGCCTAACACACGAGTTGCTTACCTTCGAAAATGCAACGCATTCAACGAGATATAACCGTGGACAAAGCGTTTCCCTTTACTCTTTTTTTTTCTCGAATTTACGTACCGGCGACTAACGCATCGTCGAACAACATTTATCAGAATATCCGAATGGCACGTGTACTTCGTTTTCCCAGCCCAAATGCATTTTCAGTATCAGTGTAGAATGTACGAGAACACGAAGAAGATTTCACCGTAATCAGGTGAAGGTAAAGATGTCGGATGTGAAAAGGGTTAAATGAATTTCGAATTTGATGCGCACGATTGATGATCCGAGCAAAGCCTTCATCTCATTAGGTGTAGGAGGAACGGTAGTGGCGGTTCAATGCAGGAGGATCGGGAAAATCTAATTCGCAAATTGCCTGCGCAGAGAATTACAATCGTTGACTACCGGCCAAACGTGGCGGTTTAAGACGCAGCGCTGATGAGTTTTAATGGTTAATCGTAAAGTAGAAATAGCAATTGCAATTTTTTCTGTTCTTTTTGTTCTAAGCTCTTAGAATTTTGCGCTTCTCTGAATTCAGTGAGAGGGGAAGATATCGTGGATCGGGTACGGAGCCTTACCAAGCATATATTGTCGCAGAACTCGCTCCGGAGCTCCCTTGCGGGCCGCATAATGTGTGTGTATCAGGTCGTTTCGCATGATACCGAGCGGATCCAGGTCAGCGACTAAGTGACCACGAGCCTATGTGCCAATGAACAATTTCCCCGCGGGATACCCAACAAGTTTAATAATCTTTTTCTCTGTCTCTCAAATGACAAACACATTTACTACACACTAACATTCGGACGACACAATCCGTTGAACATCAATGAGAAAAGCTGACCACCATTTCAGTCGACTCGATCGTCGAGTGCGAATTTCTAAGGGATTGCTAAAGTCATGCTTTTTAACGTCGACTTTTTCGGCACTGAAATGGTTCGTCATTTTTCACTTTGACACTATATGAAATCTGTTACCTTTACCGTTCAATCTATTTGTAAAAATACAAGAACATCGAACTAAAATGTCAAGGATATTTTTGCCAAACGAGGAAATATTTGTGTTTTACGAAATAATTGTACGAAAGTTTAGTCTCGTTTCTGCCATTTAACCAAGTTACAATGTAAGAAGGAATCACTTTTGGCAAAAATATCCTTAGCAACGGAAGGTATGTGCGTAAAAAAATAACTGCCGCTTCTTCCTCAGTACTAGTAGAGCGCCATGACAAGCATGAATAAACCATAATTAGTTATGATTCGAGAATTTGATGTACGAGAGTTACATGTTTTTTGTTGAACAATAAGTGATGTACATTTTTTTTTCATCCATAACTGATAGAACTTGCTGCCGGACATGCTTGAGGTAGAAGGCGCAGCGCATTTGGCTGTAGCGTAATTGCGTAACCTAGGGCTATTGTGTAACGTCCAGACTCGTGTAAGTAGTTAACCGAAAGTAGCGTTGTCATCGCACTGAACATTGTGCGGATAAAACGGCAATAGAACATTGTACTGTTGAGCTTACACAATAGCCCGAAAAAACAGTGAAATATAAAGCCTGCTCCGCGATACAAGAAATAAGAGATCGAGACCAGAAATAGTTGAATTTTATTTGTGAAAATTAATATTTTTAGTTATCAAGGCGAAGTCGAATATTTTCACCATCTCTTGTTTGTTATAATCAGTCTTTAAACGAGTTAATAGGTTACGCAGATTTGCGACACAAAGTTATCGTTGCATCCAGAAAATTAATCCAGTTTATGACGATTTCAGCTACTTTTTTCACGAAATGAGTTGAGGATGCAATGCACAATTGAGGGAATATGTGAGCGACCTATGGAAACTACAATCGGTAATAGAAACTGTAATCCAATTTACTTAGACCTGATCAATACTTTATACAGGAGTGAATTCGGTTCGCATTTTATCTGCAGCGCAGATGAACGCAATTTACTTTTCGCTGAAGAAGAGTAACCAGCTCTGAGTAGATTGGGCTGCATTTATATTCACGATTGCAGTTTTCAAAGATATTCCACATCATTTTATTAAAACGTTTTTTATACGTTTTATTATATCGAAAAAATAGTGCAGCTGTTTCTTGTTATTGAATGCGTAATTCTTATTTTTTGTATAGTGTCCCAGGCGCAACGATAGATTATGATACGAAAGTGGACCTCGTAATTAATTTCTCATAAATCCCATGCAGTACGACGGTTCATGACTTCCCCTATACATATATAACATTTGGTTGTCAATGTAATATCCATTGGCGAGATAATTCGATGCATGCCACCAGAATGTGTATGAGCATACCGTGAAAAAAAAAAAAATGAAGTTACCCGACGCGTTGCTTTACGCGAGAAATTTGAAAATGATCGAGAAAAAAAAAAAAAAAAAAAAAAAAAACGCAGGCCGCACTATTGAAACAGATTGTTGCGATGACGCGATGAAATCAACAAATTTAAATCTTGCATCTGGGAGGTGCTGAGTGGCTCGTGTATTATAATTCTGTTTGCGAGTCGCCCGCTCAGTCCGGTCATTCGTTTGACCTTTCAAATTGAATATTTGCGCGTTGTAAAGTTTACAACCAGAACTCGATGGACATCGTTCGAATGAAAGTGTATTGGAAATATGTTTTGACATAAGGTCAGACATGACTGATAATTCATTTGATTCGAGCGTTTTTTACTCTGTGCAATAACCCTCAAATTATGCGTTTAAAAAGTACATCCAATTCCTTTTTTCATTCGGACGGTGCCAACAGCCCCTGCCTAAATGTTGAACCGAGAAATTTGAGTGGCGATTTGACAATTAAAGAAGAAATAGAATAAGAAATTAAACGTCGCTGATAGTGTTTTTTTTTTTCATCGCGGATTTGTGGCGTCGCTTACCTGGTAGGATCGAATGATCGCCTGCACCGCGAGATGGTCGTCGATGATTTTCTCATTCACGGGCAACTGGCTGAGCTGGGAGCCGCCGCCGGCTGGCAGCAGAGCTCCCAGGGGCACCTGATTGTAGCTAGGAGCCAGAGACGGTGGTGCCTGATACGCGAGACCAGGAGCTGCTCCTGCTGTGCTGTTGCGGAAGAATGAATCCCAGGACTAAGAGAAGTATCAAATTTTTATGAAATCGGTCAATTAAGAGGCAAGACTTGTGAGGAACGTTTGAGGACATCGCGCGTGCATTCCCAGCCAATCGTTTGCTTCCATTATTGCGTACTTTGCGTCAATAGGAAACATTTTCTTGATAGCGGATCATTGATTTTGTATAAAAACAATACCGAAAGGTATTGTGTTTAAATGAAATTAAATGAATGGAACGTTTGGTTGGGAATGCGAGTCGCGCGATAAATTTTCAAGATAACTGACCACGTGGACGCTGTGCGGATCCTGCAGCCACGAGTTGTACATTTCCTCCACGTATGAGCTGGAGCTGCCATTGAGGAAAGGTTCTGTTGCCGCCCGACTTGTGTATTTCCGCAGAGGTTCCGCCGCGAAAACTTGGGTGGTGCGGGCTAGGGGATGGCTGCGCACTAACCAGGAGGCAAATCTCTCAGCCCCACAGACCCGTGGAGCCAAGGGGGCCAGGGAATTCAATACTGTTCTAGCCTTATACATTTTGACCTGAAAATGGAACGAAAACTTGTCATTAATCTGTCAGACTTGTAAACTTGTAAAACAATCTTAATTTGCGAGTTTGGAGGCTACAAATGTTTTGATGGTTGAAAAGTTCGCGAAGTTCATGTTATGACAGCACAATTCTTCGGCAATGATAAAACCAAGAGAAATAAAGGTCAAAATCTATCATCCCGATAATGCCTCGTAATTACTTGAACTGAAGTTGTTTTGATTACAGCTTTTTTGTACATTCCTAATCACTGATTATAGCTTACAAAGTCCGACTATATCAGATGCAGACATTAGAGCGGCAAAAAAAGTACTATTTTTTTCATTGGGCTGTGCACTAAAGTTTTTTTTTCCTCCTTACGAAAACCAGGTTTACGAGTGAACTTCTTGGACTGACAACATAATTATTTCCACAGAAAAATCTTATTGTTTGCAATAAAAAAATCCGCGTATGGAACAGTTATTTCGTAAAGTTATATCTTGTTACAAATAAGAACAATCCACTGCACAGAGATCAACATTTTTTTTTATCTGTCCTCGAGTTCACAATCACTGTGCAATATTAAATAAACCTTGCAACAAGAAAATATCATACAATTCTCCGATTGCAACAAAAAAAACTCAAAGAAACAGAGCGAAAAATGTTGCGACTCCGTATCGAATAATTCTTTGGAGCACCGATTAGAACTTCCGAGATCCTTCGGTGTGACTGCAGTGTACACACCCACTTTGCAGTATTGAACTCAATGAAACAAGGCTACTCTTATCGCGCGAAGACTAAGCAATTCTGGTTCTCCACTTTGTTGAGCCCACTTGTCCGGTTCCCGGCGATTACTCCGGTCACACCGAGATTACGGCAACCAGTACGCAGTGTCTCAAGTGCACTGATAACGGGCGTGCGATCGTTTCTTAACACCTAACGATTCATTGAACTCACTTCGACCCGCGTCTCGCGGTGTCTCTGAGTCGAATCGCGCGGACAATGTTACCGGTCACCGGGCGCCCGGGTAAAACATTTGTCGCAAGACGCAGAATTCGTTGGCGCGACCTCGGCGAGTGCGGACCGAATTTAAAAATAAACGAACCGCACGAAATTGAGTAACGTCAAAATCGTCGCGACGTTCGCGTTCGCGCTCCGATCGGTCCGAAGACTCGGGAGCAACTGTCGAGATGATAATTTTCTTGTCGCTCCGGTACATTGGCTTCCAGGAACAATCGGCGGCGGCGGGTGGAGGCCTTGGAGATTAGCTCGTATAAATCTAACGAGACCCGGTTAGAGGCAGACAGACATGAGTCATTGTAAAGTGGC
This sequence comes from Itoplectis maculator, assembly GCA_964034905.1. Taxonomy (NCBI): domain Eukaryota; kingdom Metazoa; phylum Arthropoda; class Insecta; order Hymenoptera; family Ichneumonidae; genus Itoplectis; species Itoplectis maculator. The sequence goes on along the minus strand of OZ035858.1, from coordinate 10,500,543 downwards.
TTTTTCTCTCTTCTACGTATGAGTCGGGAAACGTGCAACTCTCGTCAATATTCACGTCAGACGTAATGATATCCAAATAGAATGCATCATGCGCGTTATCGCGACGATATCGGCGACTCGCAGTCATAACAGTGCAGCAGGAATTATGCAGTTTGCAGTCAATTGCAGTTTGGCGGTAATATGAACGAGTTTTGAGGTGTACGAAATTCAGCGACTGTAAAATTAATCGTTTGCGCTTTGTAATAATAATTTCTTAACGAAGAAAACTGATTTCTGAATTTTTTATATTGTATACATTTTAAAAAGAAAAGTAATTTGACAAATAATGCCTTGTTTTTATTATTTTTATAAATTAATGTTTATGTCGTTATTTCGAAATCAAAACTAATTTGCCAAAATCCTGTATCAGACATCAAAATGTTGAGCCGTGGCCAAAAGTCGGATGTCGTGTATTCAATAGTAAAAATATTTCGTACCAATGAGCGACAAATTCCTTGCACCGTATAGATTGCTAAGTGCGGCGATTTTTGTCGGTGCAATAAGTTAGCGGGTGCGACACTAATGAAGTTGGAAGGTCGAGGCTTGGATGCAAAGTTAGTGTGGAAGAAAAAGTTTCCTGGTGGCTGAAGCGGATTTACGTGGCCACCGTGACGTCTTCGAAATGTTTACGATTCGTGACGAATTCTTCAATTCAGAGTCAACGTTGTGAGGGTCACATTATTTGCTTAGACGAAAGTCAACATTGCCGATAAAAGTAGGCGACAAAATTTATCAGCGAATACAGAGCACCAATGACGTGCAGCCAAATATCGTGAACTCTATAGCCGTCACATGACGTCGGAGCACGAGACTCCCGACAGTTGCTCAGTCGTGATGCAATACCATACGTCGATGCCTCAAGAATCGCTCTGCTCTCTGTCTCTCTCTACCTGCATGTCTGATAAACCACATTGGCGATTCGTCGCGCGACTTGGAATGAGCCGGGACTTCGGAGAATTCATTAAAACAGTAAATCCTTGAGAAAACTCTGAAGGCGTAAACCCCGCGCAAATAGAACAGATAGATTTTCGATAATAAGATTTTACAGATAAAATTATTGATAAAAAATGTGCAGTTAGATATAGGGAGGCGAAAAATACGTGTGAAATGTGTGAAATTAACCGACGGAATCTTCGAGATTTTCCGATGTATTTTTAGACATCTTTTCCACAGGGAGTCCCAATGTCAGTGGAAATAAATTTCAAGGACTATACTGACATCATACATCTATGGAAATAAAGTATACGCGAGACATGCTTGAGCAGTATATACTGAGTAAATTAAAGTGACAAATAGATTCAAAATATATACATAGTATAATACACAATTATTTTTTGTACATAAGCCGCAGTAAAGTTTCAAATCTTGCATATTTATAGCTATATTTTCTTGCTATGAGAATACTATAAGCGAAGCTCAAACGTGAAGTTAGAATTCATTAAAATCATTTGTCCTTGTACAAATTCTTTAATGGCAGTAGAAATCAATTTCAGGGACACTATTGAGAGTAAAACTGTCTTTGCTGCTGGAATGTGCAAACTATATTTTTTCCAATACTCAGTTTCACGTTACGTCGCTCATTCAGGTAACCGGACAGATCCAAAATTCAGCAAACGATTTTTAAATTTCACCGAAAGCCCTCCATCCGAATCATGTACAACGTTTTCACTGTTCAAACGTTGCCAATATACAAGGAACTTCAGACACAGATTTATGTGACGGTTTCTGTGCCAAATGAAGGTAGGTCAGGTTTGAGTCGCAACCTTCAAACTTCAAGTATATTATCAATGGCCGATCGCTATAGTTATGAATGGAACTTCGTATCAGCAAATTTGCTGTACGAGTAAAAAAATATGAAAATCAGTCAAATAGCTAAAAAAACGGAGGCAGATTTCAAGGACACCAGTGTCAGTGAGGCTCGAAAGAGAAATCAGTGCTGCAACTACGTAGCGAATACTCAGCTCAGCCAAAATACTATATAGCTCGAATATTTCACGCCAAGATTACACAACTTTCGGCATGTGAGCAATACACCTGCATACATGTATACATGTATATATATGCACACCTACTATACTCATTTTAAAGATATATATATATCTGCATATGTCTGCATATGTATATAGATATATGTATACAAGTGCGCCAATCGGGCGCACGCAGCGGACGGAAATTAGGTTATATCCCGGTCGCGCTCTAAATGCCCGACGAACGCGTCGTAATCGCCCGGGGATTCGTAATCGCGATGACGCCGACGCGGAATTCCCGCTAACGTCAAAAAGCGCCCGTGCAAACCGTTCGAATCGATGGAAACCGGGAACTATTATCGTCTTGTGCAATAATTTTTTACGTAACCGAATGCCGAAATAAAGCGTGAAATTGTCTGAAGGACGCGCGAAATAGAGGACGACGCGAACGACGCGAGTATCGCGAGCTCGCGGGAAATCTCGTTAATCACGCCGGACCGGTGTTGTGCGAAAAACATGCGAAAAATTGCGTACCTGATGTTAACGATACAAGTATGACAGGCCGTCCACCATTTGCAACTCGCAGGTACGCCGATCTACGCCTTCCTGAAATACACCGCGAGGAACGAGACGCTAGCGCGCATGACGCGCGACCATCGCGACACACTGGTCGAACGATCCGAAATTTCAAATTTTCCCGCGCTTCGTCGAGTCCCGATGAATCCGCGATTATTTCTGTCGCTATAATTTTATTATTTACATATTTGAACTGCGATTGTGGGTTAATCGAGACTTCTGAGTGGGACAATAAGAGAGACGTCGGATAACTGGATAAATGACCGGGTGTTTATTCGTTTAATGATCGGATTAGTTTATAAGTTATAGTGACAAAAAGTTTAAGAAAAACCCGTGAAATGAAAATAGTAAATAGGAATAAATAAAATCCTGCGCGACTTTTCACTGCGAACGCACTGAATATTTCTATTCTCTTTCTCTACAACTTCACGATCGACGAGGCTCGACAAACGAAGAATGCGATCGCTCCGTCTCTGGACAACGTGGAACCTGTCGTTACTTTTTTTTTCGTTCGTACGATTTTACGACACGAATTTTAATCTTCTTGCGAATAATTAAATTCACCCGTTGACCGAAAAATTCTCGTGGATTCTTTTCGTAAAAATTGCAGAGGTCGCAACGTTTTCGTTGGGGAAGGTCAACATGAAATTGCGGTTGTAAATTGACCGAAAGTGTCCTGTCATTATGGATAACGATGACGGCTGGACGTGGGTCACCGGTGACATCAGCAGATATCGCAATGACTATTTTTTCACGAAAAATTCGGCACCCGAGACGACGGATGACCGCAAAGAATTGGGAGCTGCACCAAACGCGAATAAAAGTCGAGCTGCTCTCATTTTGACAGGTCTTGAGAATTTTTTTTTCGTAGCGTATTTATAACTTTTAGTAATAATAATTGTGTCGTTTGTGAATCGAATACATTGTAACGTAAATCAATTTCAGAGGTCGAGGAGGAGCTCGAGAGAAACGAGTCGGATTATAATACCATGAAAGACAGATTCGACTATATAAAAAAAATGATATCTCTGGGCGCCGAGTCGGTAGCTCCGCAGATCGCCGAATCTAAACCAGCCGATGCGATAACTCGAACGAGTTCCCCTCGCGATATCATCACCCAGACTTCTCCGGTGGACGACGAAAAGAGTTCCGACGGGGGCTCACAATATTATGACTTTTACATGGACGCGAAGCAGGCGGAAAATAAAACGCAGGACGACGATGGTCGGAATCGGTTATCGTCAGTCGGTAAAAACTGTATTAAGGGAAATCACGTCAAATAGATCACATTAAAAAAATGTTAACGGAAAAGAACTGTCCATAAAAAAATTTTCCCACAAAAAAAAATGCTGAGACGGTTGGATAATTATACTTTCTTTTTGCGAACAAAAACAATACATGATTTACTTTTTCCGTAATCGCAGAGCCAACGGAGCAAAGTCCGCGACACAGCGCGAGATCGTACAACGTTTCGCCCAGGGAAGATATTTATCTCGGAGTCGGAGATGGAAATAGCAGTGACTCGAGTCGCAAGCATTATTTTTCCGGCGAGACCAGCGGCGGAACAAAAACATTTTTTCGGGAAAAACCGTCGGAAAATGCTATCAACGATAATGACATCCAGGTGATTTGGCCGATTGTTATAAATAAATAATTATAATATAAAAAAATGCACAAGAAAAACTCAACGAGAGCCTAAAGTCTGATACTTTTAAGGTCAAAGGTCTATTAATATTCAAATAAATAAAGAATCTCCGGATTTGAATACAGATAAATAATAGAAAAAAAAAAAATGATTTCATTAATATTATTATTTTAATCAACAGATGTCAAGGGAGCAGAAATTCGGCGACACCACGACGAGCCCGCGTCATCCTTATCAAATTCACCTGGCAGAATATTCGAAAAGTATTCACGAGGAGACGGAAGACGACTACAGGGAGGTCGAACAGGAGGCGGACAATCCTTCGCCGCCGCGGCAGGACGAAGAGATATGTTTCGAACATTTTCGGCGATCCGCGAGAAATCATGAGGAGGCGAAGGAGGAGATATTCCTGAATCTATCGGAAAGCGCGGAGAGCGTGAAGACGACGAAGAAAAAAAAATCGCGGTCGGAGAAACAGCGAAGGGTCGTCGGCAGCGCGACTTCGACGAGCAAGAAGAACGCGGTTAAGCAGGTGGACGAGACTCTGTGCGGCGCCTCGAAAATACGGAGGAAAAAGCTGCGAAGGGTCAAAGCCTCGAATTCGCGGAGCACAACAGCCACGACGAGAGACACGTGTTTTACTGCTGAGAATAGAAAGGAAACGAGAAAACAACAGAAGCAAAGAGGTCGGTAAAGATGAGTTTTCACTTTTATTGTTTGTTTATCAAATAAGAATGAATTATTATTAAACTAGAGGGGCTTCACCCCCTGCGTGATTCGCGCAGGTGATGGTTGCTGTGAAAAAATTAGTCTAAGATCCTTGGGGGATACAGAAAAAATCGGCCCAATGCCCCTGGGGGACTTAGAAAAAATCTCGATTATCCTACACGGCGGCGGCGGCGAGATCTTTTTATATTATAAAGGGATAATGTATTAAAAAATATATTCCACGTATTTTTATCCATTTTGTGAGTACCAAAAAAAACCGTCTCGTTGGAATATTTTTCGGGAACAATTAAATATATATTTTTCACGCATTACAGAAATATTGCTGAACACATGAAATATTGAAAATATCAGAAAAGCGAATGAAAAGTTACAAATATTTTGGTAGGTCACGCGACGATGCCAGCGCCGTCCCAGTCGTCCCAGCATCGTCCCGACGTCGCCACGAAAATACAGCAGAATTCGAGCGAAGTCGTGGAGATATATCACAACAACGCACTGAAGAGCGGAAGTCTCTCGGTGGTGTCCAGCAAGCATTCGAGGCTCGAACCACGTGGTAGAAACGTCGTCAGCGCTAATCCCTATGATCAGAGATCTGCGACAAAAGAGTCTCACCGATTTGCCCAGTGCAACGAACAGGCCCAATGCAATATTAAAGATGTCGAATTGCGACGATCGTTGAAGTCACCCAAAAATTGTCATCGTGTCGACGGCGAGGAAAATCGAACTCAGTCGAATATTTGTCATCCAGCCTTGCCGGATGTTCCTGATCCCAGGTTGATCACAATTTTTAAGAGTCCAGTTCGAAGTCGGAATTCACCACAAATTCAAAAACTGTAGTTTTTAATTCACTTCAGCATTCAAATAATTTTTTATTTTCATGCTTCATTTTAATTAAAGTTATAATAACGTAAAGTTATAATAACTTTAATCAATAATAAAAATTTCAGTTCGTTTAAGAATCGGCAGAGATTGACTAATTCTTGTACTGATAACGATTGATTAGATCTGGCGAGCCCAATGGAACGAAGCTGATTTACAACGCGAAATCTCCGACGATCCAGAGTGATAACAAGATATCCGAAGATTGCAACGACGCACAGCATCGTCATCGCCACTCTCCGGAACGTTCGCCGGCCTTCTACGATCCGCTGACCGTTCGGAGCTACGAATTACCCACGGTGGCGTCGAAGATGAAGCGCGCCAATAGGTCGTACTTCAACCGATTCAACTTCAGAAACATACCCTTCGTTGTTGGGACATCGGTGACGCCGAGTTACAATTTGGGACTGAATATCCAAGAAGTGAGCGTTAAATTCTAACACTTCTTGCGAATAAAAGAATTTTAAGACTTTTTTTCTACGCTACGACAGAAAGCAAAAAAAAATTGTTCGATTTCAGATTTTATTAAAAGCATCTTCCACTATCTAAGAATTAAGTTTTTTTTTACCTAACGCAAATGGTAAATACTAATTTCTGACATTTTTTATGTAGAAAGTTAAATCAGTGATTTTTTCAATTTCATGGCATAATTTAATTAGATATATTAATAGATAAATGATTAATAAATCACTATAATGAATATAAATAATAGTAAGTTATTAATTAAATTAATTAATGAAGATAAATTCGTCGCTTCGATCCTCAGACGCTGAGCTTGATAAAAACCCGGCAAACGATGCCAGGCGGAGTGACGCCGTTGCTGATAAGCAAAGTCAGCAAAGGGGTGCGACCGGTTACTACGTTGCTCGGGGTTGGAGATGAGGACGAGACGCTGGAAGAGTCGGATATGCGTTTCGACGTAACTTCCGCGCGAATCGCCAATTATTATCCGGAGCAAGTGATCGCGGGATGCAGACCGGCGAAAACGACTCTGCAAGTCGGACCGTTTTCCGCTCAGCCACCCAGACTCACCTGCGTTCCGACCGCCGAAACCCTCGACACTCACCAGACTTGTTCCAAAACCACCGACGTTCCTTGGGGAAAGAAGCAAAAAGCTCAATCCGTCTGTTCGACCATGAAGCTCGGCACACGAAAAAATGGCAAAAATAATTTGCAATTAACACCGAGCGTTTTGTTGAGACAGAGACAAGTAAGCATTTAGAAGTTTGAAAAAAAATCAGTGACTAACTTATCGATGTGAAAAATCAATTCAATTTCTTTTGATAGACTGAAAAAGTTGTTTCAATTAAAAAAAAAATGTAGTAAGAGGATTTTCATGAAAATCAATTATTTATTAGTGAAAGAAATTGGAGTTTGGGTTCTTTTTTATTTATTGGAGAATTTATACGAATTCCTTGATGCTTTTTAATTTTTTTATTTTTCTTCCTTCTTATTTCGCAGGAAGAGCTCAATATTGGAGATTCGCAGACGATGAAGTGCCACTGCGTGTCCCAGAATATGAATGGAATTCGCGAAGTGCTCGTTAATTTTCACGATCAGTTTGAAGCTATGAATTCGTAAGTTTTAGCGATCACGGGAATACGTGACTGGGTTTTATGGACAAAAAAAATGTATTTGTAGAAAATACGAAAAGCTGCAGGAGCAGGCTGAAACATCCAACGACGAATCGTTGAAAAAGGAAATTGCGACATTGGAAAAAGAACTCACAGCCAAAGAAGAAGAGATAAATGCAGTCGTCAGTCTCTACAAGGAAGTTAGTCAACGAATTATTTTATAATTAAATGAAAAAAATGTATGAGCAATAGCTGGGTCAGTGTAAAACAAAATATCAATTGGGCCAACAAATTTGTTGACGAAAGCAAAGCTTTGTCACCGGAAAAAAAAATTTAAAGGTCCAAAAAGCGAGGCACGTTTTTAAATCTAAATTTACATTCGTCAAATTCCGCTGTCTTCTATTTTAAGGTGATGGCCTTGAAGCAACAGATGAAGTTGCTTCACGAACGTAACAGCCTCGTGTGCGTCACAACGGAGTCTCCTGGAGGTCCGACGTATCCGCAATTATCGTCACGAGCTCAAACGGCAAATCCCATGTTCAGCCACTACAGACGAAGCGATTCGGTCAACAATCAGGGGCCCTCGACCTCGACACGATTGGCCGGTCTACTTCGTCAGATAAAAGTATTCCAAAAGCAATTAAAATCAGCCGGATAATCGCCGTTCACTCGCTTTTCCCGACGAAAATTAAACAAAATATCACGAAGAGAAATTATGTTGGTGTTTAGAAATAAACGAAATAATCGCAGAGTTGTATTCTGGAGACCACATTTTTATGATACTGTTTTCTATCTCGTATATTTTTGTATAATTTTTGTTTCTTTATGTATATTTAATATGACTGCCTGTATGTAGATACTTATAATATATATATACTTTGTATATACATATATTCAACACATGTATAAACGCAAAGAGTCGTTGGTATCATCTTCTTTTTTGCATGATGATGCGTTTTCCCATTTCTCATTTTCTCTTTGAGTCGTTATCTGTGTGTACAATCGTGAACATATTTCTTCTTACATCAGGCGACACACCTACAGTGGGGTTGGAGTTAAGTTATTAATTTTGTCTTACCTCCGTTTGGATTGATCTCGTCCTCGCATTCGTAACATGTGTACATTGCAGTTCGCGCAACTGATCTTTTTTTTTTTTTACACGACGATCTCTAATAACTTTTCTTAGGAGTATCTAGTCTCTAGATATGTCATTACAATTCATACGGTCGATCCCTTCCAGAGCAATCTAGTTGCGAATTCTTTGCAGAAAAAAATCGATTTTTTTTGTTCAAATTTTTTTTTTTTTCATTCAAGAACGAATCGACCAATGCGAGTGTACGTTTGTCTGAGAGCATTCGATTCGACAGGTCGATCTTTCGAGCCTCCCGTGTCCAAGCCGGATCTTCTACCGGCTACAAAAAGTGATTTTTGTTTAAGCAACTTTAATATAAAATGTTAAATCTACACGCCTACATGATTATTTGTTCTCTTCTCGGATCGCGAGAAGCGATCGGTGGGTCGGATGGTGTTTTCTTTTATTTTCTTCTGTCCGCAAAGAATTTCGAGCAGACACTCTCGAGAGCCCTCGTTTTCCCTGTCCGCGACACAAATATCTCTTCCTTTATATATATCACAGACTAAATGATGCTTTGGTCTAAAAAAATCGTTTCTCTTCGTTTTGTTTTTTTTTTGTTTTTTTGTTTTTTTTTTTTTCGTTTTCTTTTCTCTCAACTATATAATATTATATATGTCCCGATTTTCTCGGTGGACGAAAGAGCGTTTTTTTTTCGTGGCACGACATTCCGTTCTCGTTCGTTGGTCGGTCGGTTTTGTGTGTGTTTGTGTGTCAGTGTGATCAATGTCAGCCGATCTTCCATGTGTGATAGCATTTTTTTTTTGTTCTTTGTAAATCGGTCGCGTTTCTTACCGAACCGACCAGCGACCGCTGGTCAAGACTAAGAGAAATGCGACCTCAACGGGTCGACAGTACCAAATCGGGTGTCGTTAATCATAATCGATCGCTGTAAAGTGATCGAGGAAAAGAATTAAAATCGTTTCGCAAAATTTTTTCGTGGAGAAACTACAGAGTTAGCATCGAAGCTGGTCGGAAATATTGGCATGATAAATCTCTCGACTATTTTGACGCGCGTCGGCGAAGAATGTGCAATTATCGTTTCAATATTATTATTATTTTTTTCCTCTTCACTTTTCAATCTCCTCCTCATCTCGGCCCTGTCGTTCTATACCGTACAACACTATATCTCTATTGTGATTAATGTTTCATGATTCGACTATAAAACTTAAACCGTAGCACCGTCGATAGAAGCTCCGTAAAATACCAAGTTCACTGTCGCGCTATCGTTAATCGCGCTCGAACGATACAACGGAAAGATCAACGAGTCCTCAACTCCGCTCCTCCTATGCGTTATACTGACGTAACATTTTATAGTACTCTTATACATTTACAACGTGTAATATCTCTTAGAAGTTACTTACTTTACAAAATAATCCATTTTGTTACTCTTCCCATCTCACTTTTTTCTCCCTCTCACTCTCGCTTTCTACTTCGCAGCGTGTCTCGCCCAACGAGCACGATCGTTCATATTTACAGGAATAAAAAATGTCTTCGTTTAAACTTTGTAGTTTTTGCTCTTCTCCTCCTCGCATTTTTTTCTCTTTTTTTTTTCTTTGCGTGATTTTCCGCAAAAGATTCATTCTCCTCCGTCTGCTCTTCGCTTTCGTCGATAAACGGGAAACAAATACAAGTATATAGTAAATAAATATAATTTTCATTTCGAAAACACATCTCGCGGAGTAAAAACGTAAAATCGTTAGGTGTAGATGATGTAAAAAATCACTCGAAAAAGACGCACGTAAAAAGGGGTCGCATCGTCGTTCGAACCTTTGTACAGGATAATCGAAACGTTTTGACGTTTGTTCGTTTGTCTGCCGCTTGTTTTTCATGGGTTTTTTCTTTTTTTTTTTTTAACGTGGGACAATCGGTTTGGGTGGTAGCTGTGGAAAGTTGCGTTTTGGCGTCTTACGGTTAATGCGTCGTACACTTTTTAGCACTCGTCGATCTCACCACCGGGGAGTGTCGATCGGACGTAACTTAGATGCTCCGTCATGCGTTTTTCGCGAGCAGTGCCTCGATCAGTCGGAGTTTGGCTTTCGTCTGCTTGTAGGACTCGTAGACGGTGGTGACTTGGGGTCCTCGGTCCTCTCGTTGCATGCGACGACCGGCGCGAACCTCGAACTGCGCCTCCAGCTCCTTCAACGCTCGGCGAAGTCGTTTCTTCTCTTCTCGCGTGACTCGTTGTTGCGCCAAGAGTTCTTCTCTGCAATCGAATGGCAAGACACGTGAATTCAAGTTCAATAAGAAAACAATAAGAAAACAAAGAATGAAAAAAGCAGCTGGATTGGAAGGAGCAAAAAAAAGTGCACTCACTGAGGCATGGCGTGAAGATTTTCGCCAGCTCCGCGGCTCCCTTCGCTGCTGCTGTGCTGACTGTCGCTGTCTGTCGGAAGTTGATCGGCCGATTCGATGCAGTCCAGAATGCCGCGATGGGACATGTCGGGCTCGCTGGCTCGTCGCTCCCCGTCGGCGCTGTTACCGGGCAACGAGGAGGACGTGAAGTCCATTGCCTCGTGCTCCAATATCGTCGCCAATTCAGGAATGCTGTCTTTGTTTTTGCCCTGTTGATCAGCAAAACAATATACAATTATTAACAAACTAAATTCCATTTAATTTAATATACTTCATTCGACGATAAAAATCAAAATGACTTCTCTAATAGTCTTAAAAAAAACGTTATAGTGCATAATAAACTTTACATTTTACTTAAAATTCGTGACCGAACAAAACTCACAGCTCCCGCGCGTATAAGGAGTCTCTTCAGGGTCCTGTATCTGTCGTAAAGCGGCCGAACCATCACTCGATCTTCCTTGGACACCGGTCGACCAAATGCTCCCTCAATATGGAGCAGACCCTTCTGCACAGCGGTTTTCTCCTCCAGAAGCTGCTCGTACGTGAGCTCCTCCATGTTGTCAGTTCTGTTGCTCTTCAGACGCTTCTCGCTGAGCTTCCGCTCGACGTCCTTCACCATTTCCTCGATGAGACTCGCGCGGGTCTTCTCGGGGCTGTTGTTGTTGTTCGTCGGCCCGCCCGAGCTGTTGACGCGCAAGTTCGCGTTCGCGAGGAGTGCGCCGATCGGATCCTCCTTCAGCAACTTGTGCTCTTTTCGCAGCTTGTTCAACTCTGCGCAGAGTCGCTTGATGTCGCGGTTGCTCATCTTGTCCGAGTGACTCGGACGATAGCCGAAATTCTCCTCGAATTCCTCCTCGTACTTCTTGATCTTCTTCTTCAGGCCGTTTATGTGCTTCGTCAGCGTTTTCAGCCCAAGCTCCGTTGGATTGGGGACGTTCGGCGGTCCGTCGGTTTCGGAGTAGAAACGACGAGGCACCAGCAGAGAATTGCGCGGCGATAGCATAGCGTCCACGCGGGAATTCGTTTCCTCCTCCTGCGACAGACAATCCAAGGGGTTAAATAAGTAAGCGTTATAAGCATAACAAATTGTACCGAGCAGCAATATTTATTTTTGTGAACAATACAAACGTTTTAGTTTTTTTGCTATTTAATTTTTGAAAATATGACCCCATATTTATTTTCTGCGAGAAATAATTGAACCACTGATGCAGATCGTCACTCACGTCTCCGGGTCGATGCTGGAAGCCCCAATTCGTTGGCACTGGATTGTTCAGGTCCTCCTGATCCAAGATGAGCGCTCGCACCGGTGACGGCGATCTGCTGGGACCGCTGCTCAGCATCTCGAGAAAGCTCTGGCCCGTCGAGCCGTTCGCGGTGTTCGAACCCGGCGACACGGCGTAGATTCCATCGGACTCGTCTTCGTTTTCCTGGTGAACGAAAAATGTGCACGATTTATCTATGAACGATTTTCCGAAATTTATTTAGTTATGAGTTTGAGATTGTGGGAATAAAATTAAATGCGCACCTTCGAGGAACTTTGATCGACCTCGAGACCCTTGTGGACCCTTCTGCGTCTCGCCTGTCTGCGTCCCCGGGGCGTGATGCTACGGCTGAATCTCTCGGTGCTGCGCAGTCTCTCGACGTCGCACTCGAATCTCTCGGCAGCGAGAACTGCATCGCAGGGCGACGGCACCGGCGACGGTTTGGTGGATACCGGCGAGACGTTGGTGGTTCTCTCGTGCAGTGGAAGACCACTGCATCTCTGCGACACGAATAAATTGAAAAGATCAGCATATGCAACTCTTGGACATCCAGATTTCTGTTCACAGTTCAGAATTTGATCCTGTAGACAATTGTTAGCAATCACAAAATCCAATCGCATTTATTATAGAAAAATAAAAATGACAAAAAGATGTATGGTTTAAAAAGAAAAAAAATTAGCTATTGTCAAAATGACTTTTGAGACCGATAAAAAAAAATCTGTTAGTATCAACTCCTGGATCAAACTCACCACTCCATGTCCCATGTCTTGTCCGACTTGTGGCAAAATGTGCAGATGTTTGTCGCTGTTGAAGTCCTCGTGACTGCTGACCCGACGAATCGAGTCAGTCACATTCGTCGTGTCCTCAAGGATGCGCTCCTCGCTGTTGCTCCTTATGAGCTTCCTCTCCTGGCAACAGGACTCGCGGCGTTCCTTACGTTTGCGCGGTTTCAGCGCGCAAAGGAGCGAGCTCCTGTCGGCGTCCCTGGTCTCCTCGCGGTTCGACTCCTTGCAGGCTTTGCAGTCACTGGGAATCACGGCGTAGGCTGTCGTGTCTCGGATACTGCAATCACAATTTTATTTATTATTAATATTATTATAATTATAGTACTTCTAATTATTTAAGCTCATCCCGGACCAGTAACTAATAAAATTCGATAATATTCACACCGACCCAATGATTATTTTCTGCGAGTTTTTTTTTATTTGAACAAAAATTGGGATTTTGTTTAAAAATTGTTTAAAAAATACACTATTTTTAAGCCGTATTGCGGTACTTGCGCGTCGAAATGTTCCGCGTGCGATCGGAACGGAAATAATTTTTATGTTTTTTATTCACGACTGTCGGCGGTTTACAGCCGTATCCTTGACCTTGCCCACAGTGGAAAATTGCGAGCGCGGATCGGCTGTTCAATTATCCGCCGCGTTATAAATAGGCTTTAAAACGCGAACTGTACATTGAGGCAAAAGGTGCGCCCGGGCCCCAACTGCGCGACGGAGTGTTAATTGCAAGCGACGCTATTCCGGAATGCCCGAGTCAATTATTTAAGTATATATTGTTGGAAGCGAAACCGGCTGTTTGCCGGGCGTGGAAAACCCCTCACGCCCATGTCCCGAGATACAGAGCGGGAGATATAATATGAGCGTAGCGTAAAACACCCGAGTGGCGAGGCCGCGACGTTCGTGGACCGTTACCGTCATAACGAACCGTCAAATTATGCTTTAATAACAATGAAGCTCGTGCACGAAAATACACACATTAATAGATGCGCGTCATAATATTGGCGAAAAACCACACCGCTTGGTTTTTAATTCCTTCCATCGAAAGTGCTGATAAAATGTAATTATAGGAATAATAATTATCAGCACAATTAAACGAGCGCGAGGAAACATTCCTAACCATCATAGACCACGAGCAAAAAATAATTGATTAATTGATCTTTGAAAAATTGAAGAAATTTGAAAAATGTGGAAGATAAAATGTTACAAAATTGAGATTGCTGAATTTATTTTAATGTTACGAATTTTAATGTAATGTGAGCTGAACTGTCTGTCGACTTTCGCATATGGAAAGAGCATTAGTGTAGAGGGAAGCTAAGAGAATGCAGCTGTCGTCGGTTCTTCTATTCTTTCTTACGTAAACCACGGAAGCCAGTGGAAGTGCCTGGACTATTAAATGCTCTGGTTGCACTTGTGTGTATATGTATACACGTGACTAGGCGGATTTTTTTTTTTCCGTTAGCGTTTAGCGTAAACGTTGTAAGTCACTGTTCATCGGGTTCAATGGTCCAGAGCTACGTTTCCGCGGCTCGCGAATCGTCGCTGAATCACGAATACTCGGAAGTGGTGCGAATAAAAACCGAGTTAATTGCGAATGAAGCACTCGAAAAAAATTAATAAATAATTCAACGGTCTCGCTGTGCATCGCACGGGAATTTCGATGAATAGTATAATTCATTCTGTGTAAGCACCGATTTTTTTTTGGCATTGTGTGCAAAGTGATTGAAATGGTATCTATATATCTTTTTTTACAGCAAATACCTGAAAGTTTACGTTGTTGATTAAAAGTCAATTTTTCCATCAGGATGTGAAGCATAAATTTCACCGGTATTCCACCGGGCAATTTCTACTGGAATACCAGAGTTTTTATTCACCGGCATTCGCAGTGATTATTATGCTTCTGCATTTTTTTTTCCGCCGGCATGAATAAACATCACCGGCGATGGGAGTGCGAAAAAAAATGCGTTTCACCGAGGAAAATTTGTACGACCGGCGCTGCTCGCTTAACTGGAATGAACAGCGATTATTACCTAACCGTCGCGGCTACTTTCCGGTGTCAACCTGAATTGTCGGTCATTATTTTTTTTTCCGCACACCGGCTCCGAACACAATTAGCTCGGATTGTCGAGCTTGGCGCGAACAACATTCGATACACCGACAAGGGCGTCCCACGCGATCCGCGCGGATCTCGTTAATTATTTTTTGCGTCGTCACAATTCTGAAAGCGGGGGCGAGATTTTTTCAATTTTTTTTCGTTATATTTATCCGAAAATTTATTTTGATTAAAAAGTTTTTAAAAGTACATGTGCCTTTCAATTTTTTATTTTTTATTTTTATTTTAAACTTTTCTTAAGACTTGACAAATGAATTACAATGAATAATTTTTAGTTAACAGAATTCTAATCAATTAAATATCTATACATAAAATAAATATGCGATGACATCTGACGACACATTGGGGTCTCTCTCGGGTCGCACGTCTGTTGAGTTGACATATATAAAATGCCCGACATATAAGTACCTGGTGCGTAACGAGCTCGGACATCCCGGCTTACATCACGATTTTGCCTCAAGAATCAACCGAAGCTCGCACTAATGGAATCAACGAGGAGTGATTCTTTTTTTTTATTCCCGAGAATAGCAATTTTACATAATGTAATCCGTCGTCGCAATGTGATACGTCGTCGCGGATCCGTGAATACAAATGTCATTGTACCCAGTCAAGTTTGCGGTTGCGACGAAAAGTGCCATGAGGACTTTTAATCTACTTTTGGCGGTTAATGAGACGGCATCTGCATTCTATGTTCATGCAATCCGCGGGTAGCGACCGGACGGACGACCAGCCAAATCGTGACTCATCGTCGTCGGTGCAAATTTCGCTCCGTCTGCCGCGCGAAAGTCACGCTGGGTGCGAGAAGAATTTTTATAGCTCGCGAGACGTTATTTTTAAGCCGAGACAGTCACACCTATTTTTCTGCCCCCGCTGCACGTCATAGAAACACATACGCAATTCTTTGAACTTTTTTTCTCAGGTCTCGCGCGGATTTGTTTGACTAATGCGTCACTTCATACATATATCTGTCGAATTGGGGTTTTTCGTGAATTTCGACTTTGGGGGTTTCGAACCCGACGTAGAAAAATGTTTATACGATAATTCCACGTGACGTGAAAATGTCGAAAAATATATTTTCATATACATCAGCAATAGCACTTTAAAATAAAAATGTTGACATTATTATTGTTACTGTTATTGATAACAAATTCATGGATCACGATGTCAAATTCATTTCCCAAAATATTTTAATCAAATATAAAAAACCGATAAAACTCTGATCTGACATCAGCCGGAAATCCATCCGGACCAACGTTGTCATCGCCGTAGTGAAATTATTAGCAGAGGCAATAAAGCTCCGAGCGCCGAAACGTAAATTTGCCCGAGACTCTGAATCATCGTTACGGCCTTTCTTATTTATCGCAACTTGCGCGACATAAAATCACGCCGGTTATTCGCCTGGCGGCGAAGTCAAACGAGTTTCGAAGTGTCATCGGGTTTTAATGACGTTTTTCCAATTGTCGCCGATTGTCGAGGTTTGGAAACGTCTCTCGCTCCGTCGGATGTTTCTCGCTAGACTGGCCGGTAACCGGCGGGAAATTTATGGCGTTCGCCGGCAGACTCGACAGCGCTCGGGCGTGCTTGCTCGACTGCGTGCTCGATGCCGGTTCCCGCTCGGCACTATATAACTATATACACCGTATACATATATATATATATACCGCGCAGTTCTGCCGCGCAGCCCTATCTGAGTCGCATACTTTCGCTGTGACTCATCGGAGCGAGGAGCCAGCGTGCACTCTTCGCCCCGAAGCCGGAAAAGTACTGTGCACCTGCACGAAACTGTCCATTAGACCCGGCGCTGATGTTCAATTTCCGCGGGTTTGCGCAATTTTCGCTGACACAGATTGTTGGATTTGGCCGCCCGTCGTCGGGGTGGCGATCGAATCGATATTTCCCCGCGACACGCGTCGTAGTCTTTTGCTGGAGTAAAGTGAAAGACGAGCTCGTTTTTTGCACTTAGGAAAAGGGATTTTAGTCTTGAAAAAAAATATATCTGCGACTCCTTCTAATGTTTTTTTGTACGGAAAGGTGAAGGCTTCGAAAAGATAAGTAATTGGATGATTGGAGGCTCAGGACGTTTAATTGACTGCGAACAACCAAATAGTTGTTCTAATAATATAGTTGTTTGCTGCAACGATGTAGTTTGTTACTCCAAAAATTGTATTTGTTGCTTCATCGATTTAGTTGGATGCTACAACATTTTAATTGGTTGCTACAAAAATGTTGTTGCCTGCTCAAAAAATGTTGTACGTCCCTTCAACAAATTAGCTTCTCGCTTCAACAACAAAAATTCTCAGATCCGCTAACTAATTTCGTTAAATCCGCTAATTAACCCGGTTCACCCAACTAATCGATCGCGCGTCAACCAACTAACTGGGACATTCCATGCTGTATAGGCACGAGGCCGAGGATCGCACCAAGGTAATTTTTTTTCCTACTCGTTACAGTACCAATCCACGTGCGATTGTCCGGCTATTTGCGGATCCGTGCGAACCCGCGCCGGTCAACCCGAGAGTACAGAAAAAAAAACGATGAATTAATTATGCGAGAAAGGTGCAGAGTTTTCCGCGGCTCGTCGAGCAAAGTCGCGCGGCACACAAGGACGACCGGCGATATATAGTAATGGACGACGACGAGAGCACTCCACTCGGGAGGATATAAATATTTTCTCAATCGACGTATGCACTCGTCGCGTTGTCACGTCGTCGTCGTCGTCGTCGTCGCAAACCGACCGCGAGTGAGAGGCCGCGAACCGGAGAATTTTCCACTGCCGGCTCCTCGTTCTATGGCGCTGCGCTTCTATGAGCTCCTAAGCCTCTCTTTTTCCTTTCCTTTCGTTCCGACGCGTTGTGTGTGTGCGTTTTTTTCTTTCAGCGCCAACTCCGAGCGACTTCGTCGCACCGGACGACGCGCGAGTCTGGACGGAAAACTGTGCGACCGGATCGTTACTTTCATCCCGAGCGACCGGCGCCGCCGATCTCGTGTCATCCGAGTCAAATTTCTCTCGGATTTCGCGCGACACGCGTGCTCAACTGTCCGGGAGTCGACGCCGGGGAAATAGGTGAACGGCTCGAAAATTATTTCGGTACCACGGAAGACACGCGGTCAAATCTCGGGCGCTTCTCGCAATTATTCGTTTCTCCTCGCGCGACGCGTTTTGCGTGTGTAACACATTTATGTTAAATTTTGTAATTGAATAATATGGATTTGGTGACTGAAACATAAATGCATTTAGTATTCGCGACTTGTAAATAAATCTATCGAAGCTCCGAATTGCGAAAAAAAAATGAAAGAACATTGGAACTTAATCAAAGGTGATTACGATAACGAAGAGTAAGTTCTCAAATAAAAAAATAAAAAAAAATTGCATGGATCGAGAGCCAATAGTTGTTATAGTCGCAACTCCACAGTTGCCAAGCCAAATTCCCGTCTCGTTGCTATATCTCAGAGCCGTCGCGATGGAAATAGAAATATTCAAAGTAAATATATAAAAGACGTCGCGTGTGCTAACAATTCGCAGTTGTCACTCATAGTTGCCAGGTCTATCACGATCTCCGAGCGTGCGACAGTTCGTCGACCGTATAGTCGAGAATTGGGCGATAGGAAAGGGTCGCGATATGTATTTTACAACTCGTGACAACGCAGTCGCTGTAACTATTTATTTAACGAGCTTGTTTGCCGTGACGATCGTCGGCAGCAATTAATATCAATTCTGTCATTTCCACGCGTGCGTCTCACCATCCACGCGCGAACGAAAATAAAATTTTCGGCGCGGTTTTATTACAGCGTGTAAAATATTCAACGCGCGCAGATTGGTTGTCCCTCTCGTCGTGGCTGCTGCTGCCTCAGCGCCGCGTTTTATCGTACATCAATAAGTTTTACGCGGTAATCCGAGGCCGGAAATGGAAAGGCTACAACTTTTTTTAAAGACGCAGTTTCAAAAAATACCAACGGAAAAAAAACCTGTACCTACGGATTTACCCTTTGTGGCTTACCGTTAACTTTTCTACGTTTCGAGCGTTAATCGCATTTTTATAACATTTGGGAAACAAAATTATTGCTCTTTAGTTGAATACACGATCGTGTCATAAATATTTCGGATGCTCAGTTTCTAAATCACGGGTCATGTGAATAGCTTACTAAAAAAATATTAAACACTAAGACAGCTTTTTTATGAACAGTTTCGACAGTTCAGAAATTACTGATATCGATTATTTTTGAAAAATAGTACAAATACCAATCAGAGTGCATTTTGCTTTGTCAAATGTCACTTTACGTGAAGGGCTCGCGAAAACCGGTTCTTATATCAATAATCGCACAAACGTCGCGCCGACGTTGTACACTAACGGCGACTGTAAATATGGTGCCCGGAGACCGACACAACGGGCGACCTCTAAATTACGAACTAGTTATCGCCGGACGCGTCCGGTCCGAAACGATTGTCGCACGAAAAGCGTAACTAATGAAAAGCAAGCAAAAAAAAATCTATCCGTCAACTCACGTTATAAGTTGCGTTGTGCACGTGGAAAATGAGTTCTACGCCCTTTTCGGGTCCTCAGCTCGTGTCGCACTCATGTAATCACGAACACCAACTTTCTTTTCCAATATCGAACCTCCGGCGTAAAGACGAATCTCTCGACGATTCGATGAAACATTTATTTACACGTTGAGGTCACGTTTCACGCTTGTAATAAATTCTTTTTTACTTCTTGCTACTATAAACGCTAAAGCGTTTTTCATCAAATAGTCAGATTCATGAAAAAAAAACTGCGTAGCACACGAACGCCGAAAACTGAGGTTTTCGGTGTTTTCTCAATGTTTTTCTCCACTTGGCAAAATTTGTGTTTTTTGTTTTTTTTTTTTTTTTTCGCTTTAGTCGTCGTCTGTCGTCGACGACAATAATTTTCGTCGCCACGTATGTCGTGCGTTTTTTTGGGCTCTCTCGTCAATGCTAACCGCGCAAGAGCGTTCAGAGGCTCCACACGACTGTGTGTGTCGACGGCGGAGAGCGGACTGCGCCGGTTCGCCGGTCGACTTTAGTCTATATCCGTATTGTATCGGACCCCACGCCGGCTCTCGCATAATAGCATGTATATACACGGCCGTCGACGTATGTGCGGCGACTGGAAATTACGTGAATGTTGGTAAGCCTAGTGTTACGAACCAGGGACGACGACACATAGAACGGAGCCCAGGCCGTATGCATTTCTTCCGCCTCTCTTCGCGCGCCGCCTCCGCGGCCGAACGACCGAGGCAGAAAAACAAGTCGACCTTATCCTTTAGTTCGCTTTGATGCAGGCTCGCGCTTTTTTTCTGCGCTTTTTATTTCGCAATCGATTTTCGTTATTAACACCTTTGTGGTCTCTGAAAATTTGCAAGTTGGCATCTGCAAATCGTACACTTGTTTTTAGACTAAAACCGCGGCTTTCTATTAAAGTGGCTAGATGTTTGTATTTGTTACGCGCATTTAAATTGCTATCTTCGTTTTCAGGCTTTTTTTTAGATGAAAATTTGCAGGTATGTTTGGTTTGCTTGGAATCTTTGAACGAGATTTCCTAGGGAATTTTGTTTTCAGTTGGATCAACGTGTTATTCGCAGTATTTTGTAAAAGGGTGTACAATATTTTTAGTAAATTTGATTGTAATTTTATTTTTCGCGTTTTTCGAGATCAATGATCCTTTAATGATAACGGAGTCAACTTGGATGAGAACAGCTTTACAAAAAAAGGTGCAGCTTACCAAAATATTTTGTCACGCAAGTTTGTTTAATACAAATAAACGTTTTTTACGTATTTTAATATAAACATTAAAAAAATAAAATGTTTTTACAAGGAAATTATTTGTTTTTTAATCCGTGAGACGACACAATCGATATTCATCGACACCGCGTGTTTACAGCTCCGCGCGCGATAAGAATATTGATTGGTGTGTATGAACTGGTGTACTAACTGCGGGCATTAGTAACAAACGTGGTTAAACGTCAAATATCGATCGGCCTCGCGTCGTCGCGGTCGACGACGATGACCAAGACGTGCATGCAGGTCGCATGTACAATCGCGAGGCGTCGTCGTGGACGTGGACGAAAGTGCATCAACGTAAATTACATGCCAGGGCCGTGCTCGTCCAAGGATTGACCCTGGTATCGAAAGGTCCCGAAGCGTTGAGAGGAAACCGCGCGAATACTATTACTCATGACTTGTGTTCTCTGCGTCCGGAGAAATCGCGTCGTAGTCCTGGCAACTGTGACTAACAACTGTTGATTGTTTTTTTCGATCCACTGGCTTCTAATATTAATGTTTCTAAAATATTAAATATTAAGGGCCTGCCTATTAAATGGTTAAGATCTAACACAGTTAATTGGTTTCTTCTAGATCTAAATAATAAAAATAATTATTGACCAGAATCGCAACTACGGTCACAAAAAAAATTTTGATTTTTTTTTTATCATACTATATGTATCGTTATTATATTTTTTTCATCACGTTTTGACAACTTAAACGTTTAAAGATAACGAAAGAGCGCGTTTTGCAATGAACTTCATAATTCACGGTAAGTCCAGCGAAAGAACCGGAGAAATAGCGACGAGCGAATTTCCTTCTATTGAGCATTTGTTTGCGCGTGAGGAAACGCGCCGGCGGACTCATCCCGCTATATACTACAGGAAGACGGGGAATAAGAAGAAAAAGTGGAGAAATGTTGTGGCATAGTACTATATACTACTGTACGAAAACCGGTTCGCCTCGTCCTTCCGCGCAACAAACCAGAGAGTCCTCGGGTGCAAAGTCATCCCTGGAGTGTGACAAGACTCTTCGGGGGATATACCATTCGCCCATACCAACGAGGACTCGTAGTCTGGCCGATTGCTACAATTAGGATCACTTAAGTGGATGAACATTGCAACTACTGGTACAAATCAAGAAGACAGATTTCACCGAATTTTCATCATGTGAAAAATGCTCAGGTCCGAATATTTAACAGAAGTTAGGAGTTTTATTAATAATGATCCATATAAAAATTCAACTTCTGCTATTGGTTCTACCTGGATCTCATTCTTTTCCGTCATGTTCGATTCGTGTTTTCACAATTTTTTATAATTAAAAATACGTACAGGAAAGTTTTACTGTGCGGAATTGCTTATAACGACTTAATTCACATTTTATAATCCCTCTCGTCACTTGATAAATCACTGTTTCATTGAAAATAAACTGACACTGAATACCTATTGTATAATAGCGAGTAACCTTTTCTGGCGCATTTAATTGTATTAAAATTCAAAGCCCTTATCGCTCATTATCCGTTAGACAATTCAGCCGGATGAGTAAATGGCTTTCGAGGCGACGGGATAATCAGTGAAAATTCATTTAACGCTGCGCCGCTCACATTGAGCGCGTGCTATCGATCGAGTGTTCGAAGAGGCGAATAAATTGCGCCGGACTCTCGTCGACGCGACATGTGGTAAGATGTGTGCATGTGGTTCACGCGCGCACATCCCTCATTCGAACTTCTTGCGCCTCGGTGAATTGAATAACGATCGACGAAGCAATTCAAACGAGGCAGCCATCGACACACACACATACACTTCACTAGTTGGTGTCTATGAGAATGAGAAACTCTTTGAAATTCTAGATCCACCGTTGTGAGCATTGAAACCAAAGGTCCTATAAATAAGTCATAAAAATCGCAATCTTCGTACCTTGTGACGAGTTATTTACTTCCAGAATATTCAGACGACAACCGAGACGAATTGTGTCATCACGGTTAGATCAACTCTGATTTCGATTATATCACCGTGCTGACACTATCCGGTTACAGCGCAGCCAATTGGCCGCCAATGTTAACACTGTCGTTGGCCAACCCTAGTGATTGTCAGTGGTATAATAATTCACTTTACACACAGTTTTTCGTAGAATGAAATTAGCGTTGAAATAATAATTCATTGTTCGGAAACATCGATAATTTGAAAAAATGCTATTTCCTTTCACAAACAAATGATTAACACACGGATGTCTTTAATTCAAGAAACAATTTTATCACTACGAGTTTATAGTGTTCAATTTTCCGGAGAATAGTTTTTTTATCCTACGTTGCCAGTAATGATTTTTTTATACATGTTGAAAATAACGTTTTGGAAAGATTGGTGGCTAACTACTGTACAGTTCGTTCTGGCAGGGTTGCATAATAATGACGAGGCATGATGTTGCAAACAAAACAAACGTAGTATTAAAACAGGTGATTTAAAAAACAGCGATGTTTTGTCTTTCATTCTACCGAGTTACATAAAAAAGATTTTTCAAGATCATAAAGTTGGAAAAAATGTTTTAGAATACTCTTTCCGTTATTGGTAACTAAATTGTTTATTGAACATTGAATAGGTTACTCAAGTACTGCTCCAAAATAAATATTTGGGTTTAAGCGGATGAATACATCTGCATGGAGAAATTTCGAAGATGTTAGAGTTCGAAAGTGGTAAATCAAGCGGCTGTTGACCACAAAATATGCGTGCGTACATAACGCCAGACGTATGAATCTGTATTTGGACACTCTCCAGCACCCTCGGAAGGCATTAAACGTGCACGCGGGTGCTACGAAGTTCCTGCGCGAACATGTATCGCGTCGTATGTGCGGGCGATCTCGTCGGCTTCACAACCCTTTGACGTCAACGAAAATCTATTTCGAGGGTGGACCTGGTGGTGCTGCGTTCACGTTCGTCGTAAATACAGCGATACGCGGAACACGCCACGCGGGGCAACGAGACGCTTGTATACAGACGCGCCGGAACGACCCACGAAGGCTGGTGTAGAGCGATGACGATGCGTCGCGGATACCAAAAGGTCGACACAGATTAGAAGTCTCAAAAAACACGTGAAACAGGTTTTCGGCCGCACGTGATTCTTGGTACGTTATTCATGCTGAGCCCTTATTTTGAGCATTTTTTTCTCACGGCTCCTTTTCCCGTTGTTAGTCGGCGATCATCATAAAACGGTATGATTTAAGGTACATAACTCACAAAATATAATCACATAAAGTACACTGAAGAGACGCAGCAGTTTCAACGTCGATCGTAAAAAAAAAATGTAATCGTCTTAAAGCACTATTTTCTTTGTGCCTCAGTACGAGATCCACGTGGCCAATACGGGAGTTCAGTACGACGAAGAAAGTTTTTTCGTTCTCTCTGTCTCTCATCTCGCGCGTGTATAGTTCGACGCGGCTGGGTCCTCGTGGGCCTCTCAAGCGAGTTGTTTATATTCTACACTCATACCGTTGAACTTCTCTGCGTGTTGCGAGGCAGTGATCGAAATCGGTATCTTCAAGAGTCACAACTATAACTAAGCACATGCGTGTAGATGATTCGTCGAACCGTTGAATATCACCGAACGGCAGAATACCAAAATATTCTACACAGCTGCGCAAGAGGACCCTATTGCATCACCTCTGTATCGATGCCCGTGCCAAAGTGCGATATACCTAAGAAGGGAACCCGTGAGCATCGTTTAGCGTACTAGACACGTATACGCCGAAACTCCACAATGTATTAGTGACGGAAGGTTCCTTTCGCAAAAACATATATTTAGGCTGAGGCCCCTGCACGTGGCATTTTTTGTTGACGTATTTTTCTGCTGTTGTTTTTTTAATGGGTTTTTTGGGGTTCGAGCTCGTGGAGCGGAAGAGAAGGGGGACTGAGAGCGAGCGGATATCGAGAAATGGAAAAACACAGCGCGCGCCATGTGCACCCCTCTCGGCCGTCTAACCGGTTCTCTTCGGGCAGCACTGCGCCGCGAAAAGAGATTGGTTGGCACGACTAAATCCGGCAGACACGTGTTGTCAGATAGATTTTTAGTTGGTCGACACAAAAAAAAATATTTCCGCTCACCTTAAATATCAGTGTCAGGCTGTTGAACCAGAATGACTAATGACGACGAAGGCAAAAATTTCGAGGTTATAAATATTCATTTGTTATTGTTTGGGAAGCCGATAAATGAACTCTTTTTGATATCGACGAATAAACAAACATAGATAAAAGCGCCCGATACTTGAGCCAGAGTTGTTAGCTGGAACAGCTCTGGCTCTGTCTCGACATAAGGAAGGGCTGACGTCACCGAAGGGCGATTAGTCCTTAGTGCAGTTGGATAAAAACCGCTGTTTCTTTCTGTGTTATATTTAATCGTAAAAAAGACTATGGGCCAAAGTGGTTTCTTCCTTAATTGGATTAGTAGGAATTAAAGTACTCGTCAACGACCATACCATGCTGAACACACCAGTTCTCGTCCGATCACTGAAGTTAAGCAGCATTGGGCGCGGTCAGTACTTGGATGGGTGACCGCTTGGGAACACCGCGTGCCGTTGGCATCTTTTTTTTTTTGTTCAAGAATATTTTTGCAATAGCTTTACTGCGGATAGTGAAAGACACATACACAAACTTTTTTTAAGGATTTTTATCTTTCACTTTTTATGTTCCCATCAAGTAAGCTGGTATAAGTCAGCAGTTTCCTTGTTAATTGGCTTAGCAGGGATTTAAGTACTCGTCAACGACCATACCATGCTGAACACACCAGTTCTCGTCCGATCACTGAAGTTAAGCAGCATTGGGCGCGGTCAGTACTTGGATGGGTGACCGCTTGGGAACACCGCGTGCCGTTGGCATTTTTTATATCTTGTATTTTTTGATGTTATATAAAGCATTATATAGTTTAATCGTACAAATGTTGTCACGAGAAAAAGCTTTGTTCACTAACAAATATGATTTTATTTAGTTTATGTCCTAGTTAAAATCCACATTATAACACAATTGACGATTATTCGTACATGACTCATGACCTTAGTCTGGAGACTCACGAAAAATTTAGAGGTCCGAGAGAATAAGGTGTCACACCCCTTTTCCAGCCAGGCAACGATCAATTATTTCTTGGCCAATCCCGAGCGCAAACATTGTCTCAGACCATAAATAGAGCACCTGAAAATGGACAGCCCTTTATCACGTGTCTAGACATTACGGCAAGTCAATTAATATTTAGCGGGGAATTAGAAATTCGCAGGGTACTTCAAAAGATAAAATCATTTTCTTGAAGATTTCGTAATTTGTTGGTTTTGATGCAATCTTGCACTCGGCTAGTCAAGCTACTTTATAAAACGTGACATTTACCTCGTGCTCATGATTACAGTTCCTCCATATAACACAACTGGGACGTCAGAGAATTCAAGGAATTTCTATTCAGCGAATTTAAACATCATCAAACGGTTCTCATTGTTTGATCGTTCATGTTTACTCTACGATGATGGTCGAGAATAAAGTTTTCTCAATACTTACGGAACATGCACCACGTTATACCGTTTAGTTCATTGTTAAGGTTACAAACTCGATAACAGACGAAACATCACAACTCGTTCTTGGTAAATAATTTTTTACCTTGTACCATGCGGCAAAGAAAAATCAGATGACAGTCGAATTTACTCAACGTTTAAAACATTTCTCTTACGATTAAATATAAACGCATCTACGACAGTAGTGAAGTCAGACAAACATCCGATACAATCACCGGCCTACATATCCCTTTTCCGGAAGGGAAAAAGTTTCATCGTCAAGGACATCTCCGTCGTCTCCTCCTCAGGGTAAACAGGATCGAGACGCACGCGAAGTTACATTCCTCATCAAGGACACAAAAGTATAGTTCTTAGGTTTTTTTATTGTTGCATATTTCGTAAGGAAACTTCGAGAAGTAGTTATAAACTTAGCCTTATATATGGAAAAATTATTGCAAAAAATAAAACAGCTAATAACATTTATCTCGAGCATGGGTATTTTTGACATCTTACCAACAATGTAAAGAACAATAAAGCAGAGTAAAGTTCGATATGTTACAGGACAACAGTGAAAGAGTCCATAAATGTCAGTGTGTCATTAGAATTTAAATGATCAAATCGATATAGATGAAGATGTCACATAAATATTTCAAACGCTTCCATTCGAAATATTTAAGTTTCCATTAGTTATGCACAGCAAAATTGACGTAATTTCAAGTGAGATTATACATGCAATTCGTAAGTTAGCGACACGATGAGTAAGCTTGAATTATTGATTCGCTTTCGATTATTACAGAGTGCAACACGTTGTATGCACGTCGTACGGCGCGTTTGGTTGCTAACCGACGTTAGAAGGTGGTGGGGGAGAGGGGGGGGGGGGGGGCGTGAGGGGCACGGTGAGACCGTGGAACAGATCGATTATCTCGAATTGCTAGTAGTTGAACAATCTCCAGGGAAATTGTAGTAAGATGGATTTCAATTCGCGTACATAGTCCGTAAATTTATTCAGATGTATTCGATTGCACGTTATATCTGAAAATGGAGGAAGCCATTAACGTGTAGGTATTGGAATTATTGACTGCTACATCATTATCAACAGATACGTTAACCCTGGTTTTTCTGACAGGAAAAATAGGTATAGTGGGTTTTTAAATAATACTGGTTTTAAATTGTTACTGTTTCAATGACCCCAACGAAAAATCACTGCTAGTTTTCAATTATTCTATGTAATAATTATTGCTAATAAATATTAACCATAACTAATATTTCATCCAGCTCATAAAAAAAGCTTCTGCGAGTAATAGATGACCTTGAAATGTCCGATTTGGTTGTTAACTTTAAAGAGATTCACATTTACAGTTCTATAAATAACATTCCCTGCCGTTGTGATGTTATTATTTTTAAACATTTATGTGACTTCGTCTCGAATGTGTCTAGTCGGATGATCTGTGACTCGAGCTAAATGACTGTACCTATGTCGCGCGTGGCCGCAAAGCCTGGTAAATTGCCAGGATTATCGCACGGCTAAGCTCGTTACCCGATGAACTACTGTATAGACGAATGTGCCCCGAGGTCTAAACTGAGCAACTGCGCAGTACTTGGCGTGAAGCGGTTGGCGTGTAGAAATAATTTTGGCGGAACCATGACTTTCCTTAGATCGTCTGCGCCTCGCAAAATAAGGGAACACCGTCAGACTCGCGGAATAACCAACGTATTTTAGAATATCTATTCCCGCGTCAAGGTCCCATTACCGTCATCGCACCACACAGCCGTCTAATGTTAGCGTGAAAAACCGTCCTACGTTGACGCGCTAATCGAACTTTCATCTGGAAAAATATAGCGAAGCGAAAACCCGCTCCGATGAGTGTCTGAGAAAAATCAGTCTGCTCGATAAGATAACAATAACCACTTGTCAAAATATCAAACGCGTAATGGATTTTTTTGTGTATAGTTTGCAGTCCAAATGAATGATGTAATTCAGTAAAAAATTAACCAATCAAATAAATTTGTAATTGAATACGTTATCAGTGTTATCACACATTCGAAGATACAATTACATTTATTTCACAGATGAAAAAATTATTTATTGCAGAACACAGAAATTCTGTAATTGTAAGGGATTTTTATCGGTTCAAAAAAATTGTTGCTTCAGATTTTAAATCAACAAAACAAACAGTTTTATGTATAAAGAAATAAAACAGAGAAATGTTAAGTTTCGATAAAAGGGAAAAAGGTAAAAAAAACTTGGCAACTTTATATTGTAATGGACTTCGCAGAATCGCGTAAATATATGTTTACCACAAGACCAGACTTCTGTAAAGTGAGAGACGATTTTAGTGCAAGCATCGAGGTGAGTGATGGTAATTTGCTCGGGATAATATCGACTTGAAAATTCGCAGAAGCGAGACACACGGCTCGTGTCTTTGCTCGCGGCCCTGGAAGAAATTGATTGACACACCTATATTATTTCCTCCTCCCGATAATCGTATTATAGTAGTGCTTACTCTACTATAGCCTCGCAAGCGGTAAACGAACGATGACGGGAGGCGCATGACCGGTCGGGCGTTTAGCAAAAGCGCGTTTTAGTATCCCACTGCCCTGTCGAGTAGCTGAAGGGGATAAAACACTTGTGAATTTGTATATCATTCGATAGCTTTCCGATAATTCGCGCGCGGTAAAAAAGAAAATAAAATCTGTCGTTTCCAAAAAAATATATATTATATTTTAATTAAAGGATTTTTTTTATTTCCTGTGTGACCAATTTGTTGATATTATTTCTTGGAAATTTTTGGAACTGGATGCATAATAAAATCTTTAATTTTGGTAGCGCTTTCAGCGTGCTGAATATTGTGATTAGCGAACCTCATATGGCCATGCAGGAATGACTCAGCGCAAAATAAACAATTCCAATGTCACTATCGGCATTTGTTCGTCGAAGGTGCGTTCATCGATGAATTTTAATGCTGGTCTTTCGCGGTATCAGCGCAGATCCGTTATATAGCGTTCCATCAGCCGCTCCGACTGTTCGGTATATTAAATTGGGTCAGAGTTCGGTAGGGACGGCGCGACGAAAGGGGTTGGAAGCGAGCAGGTGGTCGAGCTAAAAGGGGGAGTGTCGTCGTTTCAGATCATCGTGGCTCACCGCGGCAATGACGAAATCGGATTTCGCATGTTGCGTGTCATTAACGTAACCCGCGATATCGTACTACACAGACGTCACGCAAAACATCTATGGATAGTTGACTGACGAACGAGAAATACCACTTATCGTTAATTATATTTTCTCCCGATGTTATAGTAGAATGTATTTTCTCCTTATTGAACTGTGTAATAAAAAAACTAAAAATAAAGCAGCAGCTTTGAATTTCTGCGGCAATAAAGTATCTCTATGCTATTAAAAAAAAAAATGTCTCAAAAATATTTTCTGAAGGACACTAAAGAAAAAAGTTGAAAACTCCACTTTATTACATTTACACCGAAAAATAAAATATAATATGAAAATAAACACCGCTCATGAATTTCCGTTCGACATTTTTTCGCTAAACATCCTTGATATTAAAATAAAAACTTCCTCGAGTCCAAGAAGGAAAAAATTATTAATCAGCAAAGTTATTTCACAAGAATGAAGTTATTCGGACGACACATATTTTCGTCTTTAACCTGCAGGCAAAAATACTCGGTATCGCGCACGTGTTCTATCGATACTCGATTCCCGAGCGCGGAATGCGATTGATTTAAACCTCTTATCAGTGTCTTCTTGACGCGTACGGAGAGACAATATTTAAATTAATTCGAGACGATAAAACGAGAATTATTAGTACGGAAATAGGGTGACAAAATGCTTGATCTCTTGGGACGTGGGATTAAAAGCGTATTAATATAACAGTGAATATATTCAATTAAATTATATTCAGCTGTGTAAATGTGACTATCGGGAATTATTATTATTTTGTTCCAGCGCGATCGTCGTCCCAAACGGCGTCAATTATCAGGTTTCCGTATGCTTCGAGCATCTCAATTATCCGAGACATGTACACGTAAATATACGTATGAATAAATATACATATGTATAGTGATGCATATCGCGTCCTTACTTCACTCTATACTCTGCGGCAGTCGCTCGAAGTGATATCGAGTTTCGCGGGTACTCGTTACAGGTTTCAGAATAAGTGATACACTTGCGGGCCACTTTGGCTGCGTCGCTCTGTTGCCGTGCGCCAGGCGCTGCAACATCGAGTGGCGACGAACTGTATCGCACCGAACATGCGCGTTTGCTACATATGCAACAACTGAAATGCAATAGAAAGGCAATCGGAAAACCAGCGATTTTCCGAGCCGAAGTGAGAATACTATCAAAAACAGAGAAGTAAGGCGTAAAACTCGAGATCGAGACAATTTCGACTCACGAGAGGAAGTCTCTTTGAGTGGAGACCGCAACGAAATTGCAGTTACCTACAATATTATCCGAACATGCTTTGCGAATCCGGTTTACATCTGTAATTAGTCGAGAATGGACGACAAAATAATTGCAAAGAGAAAGTAAACCGAATTATTCCGAAAAAAAAGTTGAGCAATAAAAACCATAGAAAAAATACAGTTGTCTTGCCGAATTTTTTTGTTTAAAAAAAAATAGTTTTTCGAAATAAATCTGATCACTAATCGGATAAGGAAAACAGCATTTTTTCTACGAAAAATAAATAAATAAAATAAAAAATTCGATTTTTTTCCGGAATCGGTACCATCGCCTTACGAAAATCTCCAATAATAAAATAATTATCCGCCGGACAACGAACGTCTCGCATTTTTTCTACGGAAAAAAAATAAGATAAAAAATTCGATTTTTTTCCGGAATCGGTACCATCGCCTTACGAAAATCTCCAATAATAAAATAATTATCCGCCGGACAACGAACGTCTCGCGCACAGCTTAAACGAATCCGCGACGCATCATCGGCGTTCGTTTCTGCACGTACGCGCGCAGGAATAATCAGGCGAATCAGCGCGGTGCGAGAATTGCTCGGGATTCGCGGTCGTCCGCGCGACGGACGGACGGCCGCGATGACGCAATCGGCGCGAGTCGCAGGGGGAGACGGGCGCACCGGGTACGAGCGTGACCGCGCATAACCGGGATTACCTTATGCATCCTCTCGAACGCGTCCCTGCAGCGTCGCCCGCGCGGCGCGACTTATCGCTGCCGCAACGCCCGCAACTCGCTGCCGACGAGATAATTTCGTCCGGGAATGCCGACGCGCGTCAATTTTTCCACTCCGCGCTCGGCTTCTGCTGACCCCCGCGGCTCCGATCGCCGGCAGACGCCGCGCAGACCGGACGAAGACGCGCCAGAGAGAATGCGCCGACTTCGCGATTACCGATCAACGGAAATCTACCGTCGGGACTGTATTTATCGCGCTGCATCGGCGCCACGAGGCTCGAATTGTACGCGGAATCACATCGGGGCATCGAATTTCCATTGTGATGGATTGCGAAAGACGAGAGACGGATTGCCGTTGCGAAAGACCGATGATAGCGCGCGAGACTCGCCTGGCAGGTTCGACGATCGGTTAGTTTTCGCGGAGAATCATCCAAAACGGCCGGTAAGATAACCGGGTTCATATTTGAGCGAAAGCCCGAAAAGACGTAGTTCGGTTTAACCACCAATTTCATGTCCGTGTAATCGGCAACGAATAAAATCGTCCCGCGAATCTCGTAAAACATCCAAAATGATTTCCCCTTCCGCGAGCATCAAATTATTTCTTCGCTGTTATATCGTCAAAACGGAAATTTCCAGCGACGATCTCCCTCGTGGCGCGTTGCACTCTGCCCAAAAACACTCGGCACCACGCGCGCCGCCGCTTTTCAATTATTCATGGAACACCGCGACGAACGACGGGGTCCTTGATTACGAAGATTAAAAAACAAACGTATCGTCGCGCCATCTGTCGCCGCGCGTCGGCGGCGCGTCACGCGGCCGCGAAGCAGATTTTTCGCGAGGGTCACAGCGAGCGCTACCCTTGAGTTCTAGTCGTCTTTGCGGTCGTCGCTTTGTCTATACTAATACCTAAATGGACTCGGGGTGCGTCGTTCTAGCCAGACGATTGTTATCACTGTATCGCTGGCAGTGCAGATAACGAATCGTTGCAACTGTTGATTCGGGTGTCGTTGGACGGCCGATTCCGAATTGACTACAATGCGGGACGGGCGCTACCCCTAGCAATCACGATAACTTTCATTTTTACCAAAAAAAAAAATGTCAAAGTGAACATAAAAATAACGCGCAATAAAAGTTGTTTTTTGCACAGAAGTAACTTTCGGAAATTGTGAAAATGACCTTCGAAATGACGAAACAAAAAAATGTGATAGTTGATTTTTCGTCAGCAGAACCAATAACTTACGGTCAGGATGACCCCTTTGACGGCAAGGTTGTTTTGACGGTAAGATATTGGTTCTAGCAATGAAAATGTAACTATCACCTTTTTCGTTTCGTCATTTCGAAGGTCATTTTTACAATTTCCGAAAGTTACTTCTGTGCAAAAAACAACTTCTGTTGAGCGTTATTTTTATAGTCACTTTGAAAGTCTTTGCTAGGGACCCTGGCAAAAAATTTGATGGCGTTACACTCGGCGCTAGTCGAGCCCTGGACAGAGCCGTGTTATCCCTGTCAGGGGGCCTGAACAGTGCCTGGCTTGGGCCGAAGACAACGCTACGGATTACTTCTGAGAAAATCATATTCCACGCCGTCTGACACTGACCGAGGACAAGAATGGATTTCCTCGAGCGAACACGTCCGTGACCGCACTTCGGGCCGATTATGCTCGCTCGCTGCGATTGGTCGCCGCCGCCGCCGTTCGCTACGTGTTGTTTTCACGCCAACTTCTGTCGTCGCGTCCTTACTCACCCGGCTCTCCCGGCGCTTCCGGTATACGTGGTGAATACACGGACACACGCAACAGCAGGACAAGCGAACCGGACTCTCCGCGGCCGATTGAAACAACAACGACGACGCGAGAATCAATACGCCGCATGTCCTGTCGAGCCGACGAGCCGACGGCAACAATGTGTATTATTGGCATTGACGACGAGCGCGACGCGGAATCGCACGGAATTCGAGACGCCTCTCCGGCTTCGCCGTGTAACACGGCGAAACCGAAGCGCGCGTTGATATGAAAGCGAATTCACCTTTTTTTTTCTCGACATCGACTCGATATTTATACTCGTTCCAAGGTTTGTTTCACGAAGTAAACAAAACATGTGGAGCATCATGTAATGAGAATTTAATGCATGTAGTTTACATGCAGCAATGCTGTTTTAATTGGTTAAAAAAAGTATGATATGAAAATGCAACATCTTCTTCATCTTCCATAACATTTTTTTTCTCATTTAGCTTTTTAAAAATAGTTCCCTCATATTTTGTACTTGAGTCATTTTTTATAAATTTCTAGTCTCATGATTAATTTGACGCTACTAGGATGAGGTGTAAAATATCGAGGATGCAACTGTTACGGTTATTATTATTATTATAGGACTATCGTAACACGCTTCATTCGCGTTGTAATGCGCTTCATCCGTTGAGACAGAGTCGCACATCCAGCGAAGTGCGTAAGCGACTGATGCGGAGTTGCGGTATTTTGTATAGCGCGGCGTCAGCGAAGACGTCGTTTCGTTCTGCGCGCGGCCCGCAAGTCACGCCGGGCGGTAAACGCGAAATCACGCGGTATCCTCGCGTGACGCGGGGTAGAA
The DNA here is from genome assembly GCA_964034905.1 of Itoplectis maculator. Classification (NCBI taxonomy): domain Eukaryota; kingdom Metazoa; phylum Arthropoda; class Insecta; order Hymenoptera; family Ichneumonidae; genus Itoplectis; species Itoplectis maculator. Next base: position 10,466,457 of record OZ035858.1, on the reverse strand, counting down.
AGTCGTTCCCCGGTATTTATGCGCGAATGCGAATGACTTCTGTGCCTAGTTTCTCGTTCTATGTATCACTGTATATAACACTGTACGTGCATCGCGCGCGTTGCCGTCGATCAACCGTTTCGCGCCGCTCGGGATCGACCGAGTCAACACGAGACATTGCACGTCAATTCGAGCGACACGCGACAAGAAAAATATATTATATAAATAAAAATGAATTTCGCATCGTTATTGACACTCGATACGCGCGTTTTGATCGACTTGATCGCTGAGTCACGAAGCCGCGATAAAAAAAAAATCGAGTTCTAATTAAATTATCACTCGCGAACTGTTGCGCAATCGTGACGGACCATTAAAAAGTAATTAGAAGATTCTGGACTGGTAATAACAGCGATAACCCGATGAATGAATTTCACGGTTCATCGGAGTGAAACGCGATTATACGCGCGGGGAATACGCGAAGTAGGCGACACGCCGCTCGGCCTTCGAACGCGGAAATCCAGTAATAATAATTATTTGTTATAGTAATAGTAATAATAATGATAAAAATAATAATAATACGTACAACTTGGTTTGGCTCTAATAATTCGTGAGGCAGGTGAAACGCGGCGACGGATATTATTACGGTATTAATGTAAAATGACCAATAGCGAACGAGAGAATGTAACTGAATTTAAGGACGCTGGACAGGCGCCTCGAATTACTCGAATCCTCCTTTAAACAAATGTTCAGCGTGAAAAGTTTTCGTATTAAACGTGAGAAGTTTCGGAATCCGCTCGAACGGCAACAACATTTTGTTGCAGCTCTCAAGAATTTGCAAAAATACATCAATGAAAAGTGAAAAATATATATTTCGATCATTTTTATAATTAATCCAAAAGCAAGAAATTAGATTTTTCGAAGGACTTAAACATTTATTTGTCGCCAATTAAGAACCGTTAAAAGCACCGTCTAAGAGTCTCGTTTCTCTCACGCCAAGGACATTTTTACGACGCGACTCTCAAGCAGCGTTTTTTTTTTTGCGGTGCGTTAGGAATGTGTTTACGTTGAACATTGTTTAAATATAGAATTGGGTTAAACGCGTGATATTCGCGCGCGAGCAACAGACGATTTTTATTGGCTTGCGTGACTCACCAGTCGGGAAAGAGCAGGGTGACTTCGGCGAGGATGTCGCGGAGCAGCGTGGTCGCCGGCGGAACGTGCGGAAGCACCACGGGCGCGAAAACGCCGCACACGCCGGAGCCGCGTCCGTGTCGGGCCTCGTATTTGCTCAGATAATTGGCCAGGTAGCCGAATAGTCGATAGTGCGCCGGCGGCAGAGTCCCCAACAGCTCCTTCGTCTCGTCGATCCACATCTCTCGGTTGTTCGCGAATTCCTCTGCAAACCGAACGACGATTTTTTTACACGACCCGCGAACGAGACAAACAGGAAGCACATTTTTTATTGCAGCAACAACGACGGTCGCGGTCGGCGTGACACAACTTCGGCTCGACGTCGATGACTCAATCGATCGCGTTCACCGAATCTACAAGTGACTTCCTAATACTTTTTTTTTTGGGTAATAACTTTTTTCGTCACCGTATCGAGCGGAAGTACGGCAAAATTATGTTTTGCAAAATTTTCATTGTGGTGACGTCGGATAAACAATTTTTTGTTGTTATAAACTGATTAAAAAAAAAGTTAATCCTCTATTAAAAAGTGCATGAGCAACCATTGTTACGACAATTGACTTGAATTGATTCAAGTCATTTCTGACGATTGTCAGAAGTCGTACATCTGACAATGACAATCGTACATCTGGTGAATCGTAGATCTGGCCGCTAGGCCGAAAACCGCCCAAATCGGGGTCACAAAATTTATTTTTTCAAAATATCGATTTTTAACCTATGCCATCGTTCTCAAGTCGCATATTCTACCCCTGAAAACTATGTTTACAACCATTTTTTAGTGGATTTTGAAAAAAAAAAATTTGGTCGAACAGTTTGTGAGAAATCGTAGATCTGGCCGCTAGGCCGAAAACCGCCCAAACCGGGTCACGAAATTTGTTTTTTCAAAATATCGACTTTTAACCTATACCATCATTCTCAAGTCGCATATTCTACCCCTGAAAACTATGGTTACAACCCTTTTTTAGTTGATTTTGAAAAAAAAAAATTTTGTCGAACAGTTTGTGAGAAATCGTAGATCTGGCCGCTAGGCCGAAAACTGCCCAAATCCGGGTCACGAAATTTGTTTTTTCAAAATATCGACTTTTAACCTATCCCATCGTTCTCAAGTCGCATATTCTACCCCTGAAAACTATGGTTGCAACCCTTTTTTAGTTGATTTTGAAAAAAAAAAAATTTTTTGTCGAACAGTTTATGAGAAATCGTAGATCTGGCCGCCGGGCCAAAAGCCGCCCAAATCGGGGTGCCCCGAATTGCCCCGAAATTGATCTTGAACTATTCTGTAAGACTCCGAATAGGGTGGACCACGAATGGTTAATGTATGCAGGTTCACATCAACATTGCATAATAGTGATGAAAAAATATGTATAAAAAAAAACGAGAACTTACGTTCGTGAACTTGCAGCAACCGACCGACGAGGGTCGACGGCACGACGGGTTGGGGCAGTTCCTTGAGGTACTGCCTGAGAAGGGTCGCGGCAGACGGCGGGCACGCGGCGGCCTCGAGATCGGCGTCGCCGCGTCTCTCGAACGCGGTTCTCAGGCGCTCGGTGAGTCGCGGGCTGCCGCCGGATAGACGAAAAACCGAGGCGCTCTGAAAGCCGTGGAGCTCGATGTACGTGCACAGCCGATGGACGACGTAGGGCACGCCGGTGTCGAGATACGACTCGACGAGTTCTAGCCGCGCGCCGAACACGCGACTCGAGCTTCCGCCCCGTCCGAGCAGCGAGCCCGCCAGGACGCGCTTGACTCTCGCCAGACGTGACTCGTCCTGCGCACAAACAAACACAAACGATCACTCGGCTATTCCGGACTACTTAGTCGATTAAAATTGTCACGTTGAGAAATGAGACGCGCCGGCGATAAGCGTCTCATCAATAGGGAACGCACGATGGATGTAACGAGAAAACTTATTAAAAGGTTTTATTTTTAGCTGCCACTGAGCGTCGTAAAATAATGGTGGCCCCTTTGTCGCTCGTCAATCGCTTCCGGAATACTCACGGTTTTTTTTTGTGCGTCACACGGGGACGATTTCCATCGAGAGATAACGAAAAGCAACGCGCAAATGGAACGACGACGAAGCGATAAAAAAGTCAGCCGGAGTCGATTCCATTTCCCGAATCACTGAGCAATGTTCGTATTTGGATTTTTGCATGTTTTGTGATTATTTTCTATTGAAATTTTAATTGACCATTATCGTTAATTTGCTTTGTAAAAGGTGAAACGAATTTATTTATTTATCGTGATTTTTTTTCAAGTTTTTTTTTTAAATATATTTCATATGTGCAATTGCACGATTTAATTTTCCTGACTTTTGGGCGACTTTGTCAAAGTCACCAATGACGTTTCGAGTCATTGAATCGAACGGTCGCAGCCAAACGCGATTTACCTTGTCGTTTGATTGCTGACGAGCTCGAGTAGGACTGGACGTTGAACCATGATGATTGTGATGATGATGGTGGTGATGGTGATGAAGAGGTTCTTGCTGAGGGCGTCTCATCCCACTCCGTCTGCACCGCGACCCACTGCCGCACTGCCGAAAGTTTTAGTCAATTCGCGTCGTTAGTCAAGAGCTACCGGAGAAAATAGATTGAAACGTATATTTTTTTATTTGAAATTACGAGTTTTCACGCGTGTAACAGCAGCGCGCTTTGACTTTCCGGCGTCGCGCAACCCCCGTCAACGCGGCCTTGTAATGACATTGCAACGGTGACGAAAATAGACGAGGGTCGATCAAAGAATATTTGCCTCCCGTTCAAATTGATCATCCACCGTCTACTTAAGCTCATCAGCTTCAAAAGCTCAGGGCACACGCAACCTTGTGATGCCGCCGCTGCAATCGGCCGATACCGCATATTAAATCGGAAATCGATAAAACTTTCCCACGTCCCGTTGACGAACCCTGGAGCGACGCAGGCGAATGCAACGGTAATATATCGTTTTTGTTTGCGTGTGTGAGAGTTGAAATTTTCCATCGAAATTTATAGTCGACATTTTCCATCGAAATTTTCCATCGAAATTTACTGTCGAAATTTTCTATCGATATTTACAGTAGATATTTACCGTCGAAATTAACCGTCGAAACTTACAATACACTCTCTCGCGACTCTCCACAGATTGAAGTATGCCGAATTCAGTCTGGAGGCCGTGGAAAACGGCACGTTGAGACGAAGAAGCCTTACGGCCCGCGACGGCCAACCTCCGCGTTTGCACTTCCTCGTGTGGGTCCCGATCGCGTCGTCCTGGCGATTTGTCCCCGTTTTCATTAACTCCCAGTTGTGTCAGAACGACGCCGCCCGAAATTACCCACGAAAGTACCGAGCACCCGGCGATCAGTGGAGACGAAATTTTTTTTTCTTTTTTTTTTTTTTTTTTTTTTTTTTCAGGAAATTAATGTCGAAAAAAAAAATCAGTGAGCTGGAAGGAAAGACAGAGGAGAAACTTTTGGAAACTGTCGTTGTCCGTTTGTTTCTTAGTAGTTTTGTCCGTATCGGGTTGGACGTTTCGTCGTCGTCGTTCTTCGTGGTTCCGAATCGAACGAACGGGTTCGGTTCACGCCGCTCGACCTGGCAACAACGGCAATTCGTGAAAATCTACGAGTTCCGGGTTCATGTCCCTATCACGGCACATCATAAGTCCCTTCCGCAAGGCGAAGGGCACACTGCCTATGGCTGCTTCAAGAAGTGCGTCGACACCAGGCGTAGCGTAAGCATCGAGGGTCGGCAGCGACGATTTAACTTCTTAGCGCTTAGGTCACCACCGACGCGCCACTGGACCTGGCATCGTTTCGAGCCTTCACCGCTGGCTTCTTCTGCCCTTCCTTCCCCCTCTTCCTCCTCTTCAGTCCTTCGTCTCTCTGCAATTAAATGGAGAAAAATTATTAAGCATATTACCCACGCATTTTTATCTCTTTTTAATCAATGAAAAATACCTTAAAAAAAAACTAGGATATCCAAAATTCGTTTTTGAGAAAAAAAAAGTGTAACAAGTGCGAAGATAAGCTTGAGATATTATTTTTATTACTCTAATTTCGCAATTATTACTAGGGTAATAATTTAATTTTAATATTCGCAAAAGCGATAATAATGAAAACCCCATTTCAGTGTATATTACGGCTGTGAAAATACCGCACGGCGCAAACATTGTGATTGTTTCTGGCCATTTCAACTCTGCATTTTCATAATACGTTTGCGGTAAAAATATTATCGGTATATGTATTGGATTTTTTTTTCGTTTTATTTTTGTTTTCTTTTTTCAATGAGAATTATTTTCAATGTTTTTATCGTTAAATATTAAGTGCGAATTAACTTGATACTTAATTTTTAATGATATACTGCAAATAACTGAAATGAATTTAAATAGAAAAAAAAAAAAAAAAGTAAAAATCGATGCTTCGCGAATTCCTTAACATTCGTTGTGACAACGAGTACGCCGACGTCGTCCCGAATGAAGCAAGAGGAAATGCCTGCATTCATTTCGCTGCCTGCTCCGGTGTTTGCGTTCGCCCCGACGAGCGTAAACGAAGCCCCTCGGCCGGTTCTCTAAGCAGATCCGCTATTATACACTGGGGTGCATCACGCGAGGAAGCCACCGAGTTCACCGCTACGAGCCCATTGTGCACGTAACGCGGCGTTTAATTTGGAATCTAATCTATCGGGTATAACTCGAGGACATGGCTCGAATTGGATAACGCGATTAATAATAGCCAAGTTACGATACACATGTCGTAAACAATTCGAGCTCGTCGAAAATAACCCACAAACGCGATACACAAACATTTTCGAAAACATAGAGGACCTATTTTCAGACGTAAGAAATAAAATGATCCCAAAATAGCGACGAAAAAAATATATATATATTGCGCCCTGAAAGCAAATTTGCTTATTAGGAACCAAAAACTGTGAAGGCGAGACACGAAATAAAAATACACAAAATTTACCTAAAAAAATAACAGCCCATATTTACCCAAAGAACGAAATAAAAATGGAGTAGAAAAAAATCACGAAGAGCTCGTTGAACGTTGTTCGCCCATCAGCGTAAAAGAGGGATGAAAAGAGAAACAAATCGACGGAAGTCACGCGACTCTCGGGCTCCCGATATATCGCGGGGAAGCTCCGAGACGTCTCCGTCTCCGATGTAAACAAGCTCGTCGCATTTTTCCCCATTTTCCGTGTAACATCAACTTATAGCATTTTCTCGTATTCCCCGAAGAAAATACGAGAAGATGCAATCGAAAAATAAATACGTCGCGCATAAAAGTCTCGTTGGACTGTAGGATGGAAATAAATCGTAAAGTTCGCGGCGAACAGTGCAGAGGTGAGCGGGAATAACGAGGTCGCCTGTTCGCACGTCTTATCGAATTTGTACATGAGGCTAACGTACCCTACCGCAGATCGATCAGTGTACAAGCTGGATATGGTATGTAGCGTGAAGAAACATTGCACTGACTGAAAGCACGTGAGGCGTTGCGTCACTATTTTCTATTTATCATCCCGACATTTTATTTTTAAATAAAATGTATATTATTTATTTTAGTGATTTCTAAAATATACAAAATATTATACATTTTTTAGTATTTAATCAAATTTAGCACCAAAGCAATTTTTTCTAGGCGTGTACAAAAAAATGTGACCTTTTTTTAAACACTCAGCTGATCACTGTTAATCTCAAATTAATCTGGAAATTGCTGTATTGATTTTATTCATTTATGGAGAAACACGAAAATTGTGGATAAGTGAAAATCGGTAGAATGTCCGAACCCGGAGCAGTAAAAATTTCTTCGCGCTCTTCACAAGTCTTTTATCTCCGCTGCATTGTCAGCAAATCACCCTCGACCTCGGCATCAAACTGATCCGCAATAAGCCACTGCGACGAAAGAGAGAGAGGGAGCGAGATCCATTGAAACTCGAAAACGGAGAAATGTAAGAAAAAAATCGTCAGTGAAAAATCGGTTCCCACACGGAAATACGAAATTACACGTCACCTCAGACAAAAAAAGTAAAAAAAAGCAATTCAAGAAAAGTGAACAAAACAAAAAATCTGATAAAATTGACCAAAATTGAAAATTCGATGCAGCGAGAAAAATGTGCGGAAGGAACGATCATAATCCGCGGCCGAAAAAAAATCCCGATGGATTCGTTCCCGAGGCGCAAATGTCAATCGTAACCCCGCGACCGAATGCGCCATTAACGCCGTCACCGATTTGTCCCAACAAACCCCAGTAACTAAAAAAAAAAAAAATCACAAAAATAAAAAGAAATGAAATTCAACAAAAATCCTTCGAGCAAAATAACAGGCGAGGGCTAAATAAATATCCTCGGCGGTCACGTGTTACGGTCTATTGCGCATACAAATTTCGTATTGAACAAACACTGTGGGTAATGCGCAGCGCGGGGGTCGACACAAGGAAATGCGATTTCGCTTCGACCACTGACCGCAAAAAAGCCCCCAAAAAAAAATGGTCAGACCCAAAAAAAAAAAAACTCTCACAACCCCGTGTTGTCACGATCCCTTCACGGACCTCAATCACGGCGAGGGTGACCAAGGAAAATAATCCTCACGAGTCGCGGGTAGCACAACTAAATCACGACGAGACTTCAGCGCTTCAGTGAAAATAATCCGAGGTCCCTGAGCATAGATACCTGAGATTGTCAGCGAGGCTCATGCCCACATCCCCGTCATATCTCGTCACCGACTAAAACTTCCCGTCCTTATCTTCTTCAATTTTCAGTCACGTTTTTATTTTCCGCTGTTTTTCCGTCACTTTTCCCGCAGCGCGCACACCGCAACTGACTCGCTTGTGGAAACAAGAGCGCGATGTTTATCGGCCTTCGGCCATATATATATATAAATATATGTGTGTATGTATACACGTTTATATATATGTATGCACACTCGATATACGAGATGAGCGGTCCGGCGATGCCACTGTTGCCGCCACCCCGCGGTAGTATCAAACGAAAACTGCGCGATACGCGCCCCGCTTCCGCCAACATATACCCCTTGGCACCAGAAATTGTGCAAGGGCGCATGCACCCCCGCGCGAAATCAATAGAGAGCCGCGCGGCTGGTCACGTGAGGCGTGTACGCGGCGCCTCGCGCGACGAGTCGAAGTCGCGAGGAGAAACGTAGGGGTAGGTATTGCGACTGCGACGACGACGACGACGACGACGACGACGACGACGACGGCGACGACGACGACAACGACGACACAGCTTCGTCCACGTTTGTTGACGATCGCGTCGGAGTAAACAATCTGGGGTTGCGGAGGCTGCGGGAGTCGAGAAAATTGAGGGGGGCGGGGGGGGGGCGAAAGGTGGAAGGGGTGATTAAATGCATCGATTTTCAAGTCAAAGGGTTTCCCTCAGTTAATTGGAAAGCAAGATAAAATATTTTTTACAAAAAAAAGGACGTTGTCTTATTGTTTACAGTTGGGAATTTTGGATGTGTTGATGATTTACAGGATTCTTTTTACGACGCGGAAAAATCGTAGATGGGTAGATGAAGTTTTTTTTAACTGACGAATTTGTTACGTAATAAATTAATCGATTGTTTCTTCGTGAGCAGCTTCCAATTTGTGCACCACAACAGGTCGACAAAAGTCAAAGAAACCATTTTTTTCGACGATACTAAAACGCCTGAGAAAATCGTTTCGAATTTTTAGTTATTCAAAAACGATGACATGTATAAAAAAAAATTGCGGAGAATCTTTTCCCAGAACGAAAGTGATAAGAAATATTTCTCTGGATAACGTGATCGCAACGATTCAAAGTCGCGTCCAAGGTCAGAACGGCTTTTCAGAAATGCACAACAAGTGCGCTTCTCCCGGTTGAATCGACGATTATGCAAATATCCGCTCGGCCCGTTGTCGGTCGTTCGTCGCCGCTGTCGTTGCGATAAGACGGAGACGGAGATAAAAATAAAAAGGGGTTCGTGTCTCGGGGGAGAAAGAGAAAGAGAGAGAGAAAGAGAGTGCGAGAATCTCGGTCATTGCGCAGCGCGGTGGCATCATTCACGGGCGGCGCGGCGAGAACGAGCGACGCAGTTTCGGCGATCCCATTCCCAGCGCAACTTTGCGCGCCGAGGGACTCGCTACGTGCGTGACCTTCAACTTCGATCCCTTTTCGCTCACGCACACTGCGTTTCCGCTCCTGTTACGCAGTTTCGCGTCTCCCTTCCACACGTCGCGCAGTATTTCACCCCTTCACCCTGCGACCCCCCCCCCCTTCCACCCCCTCCCCACCCATCCCGCCGTTCGGCTCGCATCGCTCGGCTTCGGGTGCGCTAGAATTTTCTCTCCCCGAATCCTCATTGAGACCCCAAAGGTCCATGAATGGGCCAACCGCGAGAGCCTCCCCCGGAATCCACGCTTTGATGACTCTCCCGTTGCGTTTGCACTTGTGGCCCCCTTTCCCTCTCTTTATCCACGTTTCACCCCTGACAGCGGGGGGGGGGGGGAGCGAGGGGCAGAGGGGTTGCCCTCTCCTCCAGCCTCGCCACGATGCTCGGCTTCTTGTATTGTGACGCCGCGTACTCCGGTTATCGATTCGACTCTCGCCCCGTTTCTTCTCGCGTGGCACATTTGTCCCGAGAGTGTTTTTTATCTCCTCGCAATTGCTATTTTCGTACCGCCGCGGATGTACCTCGATTAACAAGACGACGTGCCCGCTGCTGCGAACATTCGTCGGGTTCTCGCGCGACTCGGTCGGTAACGAGAACTATACGCGAAAATATATATGTATAACAGCCTACCGCGTGATTTTCGTTACCGACCGAGCGCCGGTACTTCTTCCGGTTACGGTGTTTGCGGACTTCATTTTCGACGTTAATGTTTTTTTAATTGGCGTGTTGATTGGTCAGGCTTCCTCCTCTTCCGGTCTCTTGTCTTCCTCCTTTTCCGCCAACAATTTTATTTTCGCCTCTAGGCACTCTCGAGTTGCGTCGATCAGAGCCGAGGTCTCCTCGTGTAAATCGCGGAAAGCGACGTTGTCCGTACACATTTTTCTAGTCTCAAACTGGCGGTTTCCCACCACTCGCTGCACCGTTTCGCCAGGACGTCCAGTGCCGGTATCGTGAAGACGGAGACTTCGAATGCCTTGGCTGCAACCTGGTGTGATTGGGTCGATCTTTGCATTTTTCAAGAAAACCACAAAAACCGATATCTGCAACGATCGTTGCGATGAACGCAATCATTCGACTCACGTCGAATGTCTTCGTCGTCCTGTATATGTCCTCTATCGTGCGGCAACTCTGAATCTCCGCCTTGATCGCGGTGATATTTGCGAGACTCTCGACGTAGAATCTATTGACAATCTTCATATACGATTGTCCTTCTTTCAGTACCTCGAGTATGCATCTGTTTGCCTGCGATATCACGCGAAATTGCGCGGCGTCCATCAACCTCAGTATGGTACCGGCGACGGAACATGTGCCCTCGAGTACGACGGCGTCGTATTCGAGGTAAAGCTTCGCGATCTCAGCGTGCGCCTGCAAGTTACGATTTACGTCGATCCTTTGTGCGAATACTTCAATCTACGTACAACTAGTAAATCGAATCCGATTTTTCGATCGGTTGTTACCTCCAAGTTGTGATTTATAATTGTTCTCGAAAAGCTATCGGCATCTCTGAACGCATCCCTAAGGATGTTCTTGATTTCCTGTGTCGCTCTTTGGTAGGCCATCTCGATGTCTGTTTCGACCCGCGACATGACATCGTCGACCATTCGTAGCACCAAAAGTTCAACCGGATCCAATTTGCCATCACAGGCTGAATGTGCTCCTGATAATTGTTCGAATTATCGAAATTATCGTAGACCAATGTAAATTACGGTTACGGTAAAATAACATAAAGAAACTTTATTGTGGCAATTGTATTTTACTATTCGATGCTATTTAGCGACTTACCGTGACGAGAAGCACGACGCACAGTGCGACGGCGATTTTCAACATTGTCGTTCGAGCTGCCGATCGCGAAGATGTTCGAATGAACGATGCAAACACTGCGCCTATTTTTATATGCGGAGTCAGCGGAGGCTAAAGATCTCAGATTCCAAATTATCTTACAAGTAATTTTTCGCTAATTCCGGGTAAAACCGGAATAGAACAAAATACGCACATTCAAACCCATATTTATTCGAACAAATATGTGTTTGAATGAATGTGATATTTGATTAAAATATAGACAAACGCAATAAAAAAAAATGTATTTGTAACCATTGCAAGTCTAAAAACGTATTTACGATATAAGTATATGGAATCGACGTTTAACAACTGGATCCTTATATGTAGCCGCATCTGCGGCACTGTTATATTGTAATCGCGCGGAGTCAGCGGAGGCTAAAGATCTCAGATTCCAAGTTATCTTACAAGTAATTTTCCGTTAATTCCGGGGAAAACCCGACTAGAACAAAATACGCATTACATTCAAATCCATATTTATTAATATAAATGTGTATTTGAATAAATGTGTTATTTGATTCAAATATAGACAAACGTAATAAACAAAAATGTATTTGTAATCATTGCAAGTCTAAAAATGTATTCACGATATAAGTATATATAGGATCGACGTCTAACAACTGGATCCTTTTTCTGGGTGCAAAGAGCCACCGGCAGAACGAAGGCATTCTGGTCGCTATGACGAAGGCCGAGGTCAAAATGTCGTAATTCTGAAAAACGGCGAAATTCTTCAAAATGATTTTTGCAGAATTTCGCCGGCGTGTCGTTGCTTTCTCGCTTCCCGGGGAAATCTTGTCAGGGTGAACACGGAAAAAGCAGGACGATTGTATAATTCGACATTCGTTCGCGCGCGGAGCCACCGCACGGAGCGAAATGCGCGTCGACCGATCTCGGCCCGAGTTTCACCCGTCGTACCAACGAAGTCAGGCCTTACACTGATATTTCGTTGGTCGTACCAACGAAGTCAGACTTACGCTGCCGATGCGGCAGAGCCGGCGCGATAAGAAAAAATTTCTGTTTTCAACCCTACTCCTGAGGCCGCTTCCGACTGTTTTGAATCGCGTCTGATCTTCCGCTATGTCGCTCGAGACGCGCGAGTGAAGAGTCAACCGATCGCTTGGGACGTCGATGGATCGTCGATGCTGAGGAAAATCATGCCGAACAGTGGCGGCCGGACGAGGTTGCGCTGAGCTATGATCGTCGTGTCGGCTCGCTCGGCGATCGTGATCCTTTTCTCATCCGCTCCTTATCGTGATCGTTGAGAAACGATTCTTCGAGCTTTCGGGACCCATTTCCTCCCCTCGAAGACGTTTTTCACTGTCGTGACAATGCCGCGTTTCATCAGCACCCGGGACGAAACGGCAAGTTTTGCGTTTTTAGGTTATGTTGTATTTTTCCTTTTCGCCGCTCGAGCAATGCGATATTTTCTTTAAGTCACTGGGTTGCCATGTTCGCGGATTTTCACTATTTTTGTTAGCAATTTCCGCAATTGCTCGATATACATTTGTAATTTGTCAATCGGACAATAAATCATCACGGCTGCTTCAAGATTCTGAGCATAGACTCTGTTATGTTTGCAGGCTGAAAACATGTCAAACGTATCGTCGGACTTTGAGGCTCGCCTGAGAATCTCAGCGCTACAAAAGGCCATCCACATTTCGAGCTTGGTGGACAAAGCGACCATAGGGCCTGACGCAACTCCGGAGGAGGATTCTTCGTGGTCGGAGAATTGCGAGAATGAGAAGAATTCTTCCAACACAGAGGTGTCGCAGCAGCCGTCAAAGAATTCAAATATTTCGACCAGGAGCAGCGTCAGATTTTCGGTGAAGAAAATACTTCTAGAGAACGAGAAGAATCGAAAGGAGGAGGTGGGAAAGACGATAAAGCAGAGGATAAGGCACATGGAGGATTTCCAGAAAGGCTTGCAACAGGAGGTGACGATGATGCGAGCTTTAGTCGCGATGAAGCGAGAGCAGGAGGAGGCGGAGGAACTGCGACGCTTGGAGGCGGAGGAGGAACAACTGGCGCAGCAGTACGAGATGCGACGGAAACACGAGCAGCAGCTGCAGGCTCAGAGGTTACAGGAGCGAAAGGAGAAACTGGAGCGCGAGAGCGAGGAACATCGCAAGAGCAGAGAACGAGAGGAGCTCGTGAATCGTATAGCGCCGCTACGAACGTGTTTTCGAGAGAAATGCCGCGATATCGGAAGCATATCGAAAGCCTGCAAGGACATAAATTCCGCGGCCGTTGTTCTGGCGCCTCTCGCCAATAGGCTGAAGGAACTCAGCCAACTGATGGAATCTGTGAACGAAAGGGCGCGGGTACGTTTATTCCTTTTCTTATGTCTGTTTATCTCGTTATCTCTTGTTAACCACGTGTTGATCAGGCTTTGTGTATTGTTATGAAAAAAAAAAGAAATATAAATTAAAACATCTTGCGATGTCTTGAAGTTAAAAATATCCTGTATAATTTTTCAGTCTGGAGATATCTCGACTAGAGATCTCGACATCGCCGAGAATGTAATTCTACAAAGCGAGGAAGTTCTGAACGTCTGTAGGTCGGAAATTAGTGAGTACAATGGGAGCATACCGTTTGAAAGAAAACAAAATTCGGAAACTAGAAATAAATTAAACGTGTTCTTAGCACGCATCGATGCTGCTTACGAGGAAGAGATTGCTCGAAGGGAGTACGAGATGAGACAAGCGGAGGCCCAGGCGCAAGCGGAAGCTGCTCGCTTGGCCGAGAGCAGCAACGTCGTTCAGGATCAAACGGTCCAAGAGCAAGTACCTCGGACACCGGAAAGTCCTCCGATTCAACAGCAGGATGTTCTCAGTACACAACCAGGCGCACAATGCGTCGCTCCCCTCCCGGCGACACCGCCGAACGAAACAAACGCTAATAATCCGGAGAACGTCGCTTCCGCGACGGATTCTTCAACCGCGGATACTGCAGCCGGTAACTTTGTCGCTAGTAACTTCTGATTTTTCGAGTCCTCCTGACTTTGCAATTGGTATCGAACAATTATACCAGTCGCCCAAAATGTTGCATTAATCTTTTTCAATTTTAAGAAGCCTTATCATCGAAATTGTCTGCGATTTCAGATGAAAACGACGGCGTCTACACGGACTTCGAGGCCATTCAGAAGTACATGAAGACGTACGAGTTCCTGGCTAATTACGCCGCAACGTATCGCGATCTTACGCAGGCGACAGCGTTAAAGAAGTTTCGATTCGAGTGCCAAAAAGCGATTAATGTACCGGTCAACGCGATAGCGGGAACCGACGGAATGCACTTGAAGGAAAAGTACGCGACTTTGCGCTCGCTGTTAATGGGAAATTCATCGCCGAATGTCACGCAACATCCGCAAGGCGTTGCTTTCTGCAAGGACTTATTGGCGAAGAAGTTAGTGGTGAGTTCATTAATTTATTTATCTTTTTTTGTTTTTTTTTTTTGTGAAGCGAAACTTAATCATTGTATTCTTTACCGTGAAAAAAATGGTAAATTTTAGAGTCAAGGTGAAAGTTTGATATCGAGCAAGCCGGAAATGGCTTTTCCAGTCGCAGCAGTGGCCGTCGCTCTGTGGAACGATTATCCGGACTTTGGCGAGCTTCTGCTCGCTCACCTTCGTCGCACCTGCCCGTATATCTTGCCGGTCTTTCTGCCACGTCTTCAAGGACAGACCAACGAGGAATATTACAAATCGCTGGGCTACAAGTACTCCGAGGACGGTGTCGTGGAGGAGCAGAACAACTATCTCACGCGAATGTCCGGAGTCATGCGGCTGTACGCGTCGATAATCGTGACCAGACAGAGACGCGGGCTCAATCAGCCGCATCCTCATAATCTCAAAAATGCCTGGAGATGGTTGGCTGTTACTCTGAACACTGGTTAGCATATGCATCTATCTGTACATACGTAAAAACAAACGTCCCCACTAGATGACTCATAAATGCTCAACCCCAAATTCCGAACCGATTCGAGAAACTCACTGTGCACAAAAATCTAAATTACAAAATGTCTAACCACCGCGATAATTCTCTCATCCGCAGCACCACGAGCGGATCTCTCGGACGTTTGTGCCACGCTGATTCTCGATATGCTCGAGGTAGCGGGCAATTCGTTGTGGCAGGCATATCCGAAGCAATTTCAAAAGATGCTGGTCCTTCTCGTTTCCGAGTATTATCCGCGAATGCAGAACGTGACGGAAGTCATCGGCGGCCCGATGGCCCGGCTGGAGGTGTTTCTGAAGAAAAGTTTCACGAAGAAGACCATTCCACCGCCGGATGGGGAACTGGCGCCCAATTTCTGGTGAAAACTTTGAGACAACGAGGCCGCCGCCAACAGTATAGGCAACGAATTAAATGACAAACATTTTCTGTGTATATGACAAAACAAATAGTGCGCGTGGTTCCGTATCGTTACAATGATTTTTTTTTTTTCATCACTTTTTTTTACGACGTACAGCCGAACACTACCCATTCTGTTATTGCATTGGGAAAAAAGTGCGACGAACGACGAATTTCGGCGAGCAATTTTGCAAAAATTGCGCCAATACGAATGGTCGCGCGTTTACTCATCGCTTCGCATGTTTCCATGGGATGACGGACAGATACCGTGATACAAACCATCTTCTACTGCGGTCAATTAATTTGTAAAACTTTATGAAAATGATAAAAATGATTTAACACTGATTTTATACATTGCCACGAGACTGTATTCGAACCCCTTCAAATCGGCCCACCTGCTTTCGGCTGCGATTCGAACTATTCCGAATATCCCCGAATCCAAGTGAAACCCACGCGTTGCACCTCACGTCAATTGTGTTTTGGTCTCGCCGACGGCGTGAGATTGTTGTCGACCGAATGACAAATGGAGAACACGAGAAAACGATGCAGGTTTCGAACGCTGAAAGCATCGACAGCAAAGACCAGGAGGGAATTATACGTTGCATATTCTTCTCGGAGTTTCATCATATAGCAGGACCGAAGATAACGTGTCAGGTTAGATTAACCTAAAAATGCGCGATAATTACCGCCGGATTGAAACTCGTTGGTTCACGATGGTTAAACAATTTACGGATTTTCAATCTCATTCAGGTGCCCGACAACTTCGTCTCGAAAGAAATTTTTGACAATGTCAGCGTTTACATCATTCCAAAGGCTCAGCTGCAGCGAAGCACGATAACTGTGTAAGAAACACCTGTTGTTCTCTGTCAGAACGATTCAGCGATACAAGCAAAACAAATACCACCAGATTTTTTTTTTCTTTTCAGGACTCTGCGCGATTACAAGATACTAGGATTTCCCATAAAGATAGACGACAAGAAGTATGCTAGAAATGCGTTTTACTTCAATCTCTGCTTCGTCTGCAATGCGGAGGCTCGTACGGTCCACTACGAGCCTGTGGTGAAGAAGATGTCTGATTTTCTGGTAGATTTCTGGTTTGCTCAAAAAAAGAGAGAGCGACTAAGCGAGGCTACTTAGAAAATAATGCCAGACTCTGACAGAGGTCTGTTCCGCAGATGGCTCTGGAGATTGAAAATCGTTTTCTCTCCTCCTCCGACGACAAGACCAGACTGTCTCAAATGCTTGGGCAGGTGATGGAGGACCTCAATATGCACAAAATGTGCACTCTGACTGGTAAATAATATGGAGCACTCTCGAAAATCAAGGGTTTTTTTGTAATTGTAAAATATGTTGAAAATTTTCGGCAAGTTATTCAATATTTTGTAAATCATTTTGAGAATGTTGTGATTCTATAGATTTATTTATTTTTTAAATAACGAGCAGATCTCCATTTCAAGTAAAATTATTAAAGTTTTTTTTTTTGCTTGATTTACATTAGAAGGAACGATGACGTCGCATCTAAAAGTCGTAAGATTAGCGGCAGAGCCGAAGCCTGTGTTGGATCACCAGGTGCCTATATTCCTGGAGGGTCGCGAAGCCTTCTGCAGCGATCAGTGGGATCTAACCACCCAGCAGGTGCTTCCTTACATCGACGGCTTCAATCACGTGGCGAGGATAGCGACAGAGGCTGACGTGGAGAACAATCTAGTCAAGAGTTGCGTACAGAATCTCGTGTAAGTGGAAAAACCTCGCGAACAATTTCCACAACCGAGGTTTTGGGCCAGCTGTTAACGTGACAGAGTCGACGAATTTTGCAGATACTACGGAGTGGTCACTCTTATACCGATATTTCAGTACAGCAACGTTTACGCGACGACGCCTAAGCTCAAAGAACTCGCGGAGGATCAGCATCTGCAGGAAAGATGCATAGAATGCGCGTCCAAATCACGTAGGTCACGAACAATCGAAACTCTAAATTTATTTTACGTTATTTACGTTATTTTACGTTATTTTATTTGTCATTGGCGTACAGCGAGACAGCCAGCTTATCTGCGCGACATATATCGGATGTACGCGAGCATGACGCACGGTACGAGCATGAGGGATCTATGCCAGCGACTGAATCCCCAAAACTTGCGAATCAACGAGCGAAAACTCGTGCAATTTGGGCTCATCGAGGGTCTCATACGCCGAGTTTACAAGGTTCGCATCGACGACGAAATGTTTGAGCAATTATTACGTCCCACTTGTTTACGAATTGATTTATCAAACAGTATCCGATCCACGTGCACGGACCCTGCGCCGATGTCGAAGCCGACGATATCGAGAGCCAGAACGAGCCCGTCTACAAGTACTTCACCGGTGCCTACAGCCTCGACGAGATCTGCTGCAACACCGGTCAGTCGGTGGCACAAATTGAGGACATAGTCGAGAAAGATCCGAGCGTCGTGATGCTTTGGAAATAATCGAATATGCTATGAATTTAATTGAAGCAGGATAACTCAATGAAATCTACATTAAAAAATAATAATAATGATGATTACGTATGTACTATTAACGATCAACTTGTGTGAACAAATAAGAGGAATAAGGCAAGAAAATTACTTTATTCTGCGATAATCTAAGCTACGTTTTCAATCATATTCTTCACTTCGTTGATATAAACCTCGGGTACTTTGTTGGCTCTCATTTCATTGCACTTTCGTTCCATGGCCTCTCGCAATTTCTTCTTGCGCGCCTCCAACTCGGCGCGTATCGCCATTCCCTCCTCGAACGTTTTTCTCCTGGCCTCGATCTTCTCTCGCTCCTTCTCGTTCACCTGCCGAAGAATTTCGCTCCGATGCCTCAGCGACTGGCGCTGCTTTGCCTCGCGTTCTCTCTGCTCCCGGCAAATCGCCTCCTTCTGCACCGCCAATATTTTCTCGAACTCACGGCGATCGCGCTCGATCTCCATGGCTTGCATGACCTTGCGGCCGTAGATCTGCTCTCTTCTCTCGGCCTCGAGTTTCTTCTGCTTCTCTGCTCGCTTCACCGCTTCCTCTTTTTCCTTCCGACGCCATTCGCGCTCGACTTCCTCTTGGACTCGCGCTGCGTTCAATTCGTCTATTTGAGCCTTAAACACAATGATTTGTTAGACATTTTTAGTATTCTTTTAAATAATAATAATCGGATTCTTAAGAAGAAAAAAAGATAAAATAGAAATACATCAGTATGTAATTCAGGGTAGAAAAAGGCCCTCTTCATTTTTCTTCCAATACTCGGCGCCACGACGTAGTCGCGTTTTATCGATTTCGTGTAACTATTTTACCTGCACATCTTGAGTCTGTCGAGCTTGCGCCGCGACTCGTTCCTTCTCTCTCTCTTTTTTCAGCCTCGCGAGTCTCTGGGCTTCAGCTGCTTCCGCCTCTCGCTCCGCTTTTTGCCTCTCGAACTCGCGTATCCTGCGACAAACGTGTTTTTATTATTCAACGGGATATTGAAAGCGTTGGAGGGGGTCTCGACGGGAGACGATTACATCGTAACGGTAACGAAATTGCTGCCGCTCGAACCTGAGGTCCATAATTCGATTTTCCTCGCGTTCCATGTCCTTCAAGTGTTGCAAACGTTCGTTTCCGCTCGCCAATTCTCTTCGAATCATCGCGCTCTCCGCTTCTTTCTTCTGCGTCTTTGCGATCTCGTCCTCCTGCCACGCGATGTTGCTCAGATTTATCAATTTTCCTTCCTCCTGCTTTCGCTCGAATTCGATCACTCGCTGCACCTCGTTCTCGTCTATCTGGTGCTTAAGGAGCCGCGCAAACTGTCGCTTCTTCGCAGCTTCCTGCTGTTCCTTCTTCTCCTCCTCTTTGATCGCCAGTCGTCTCTCGTTCTCCATCATCTCGTTCAGACGCTTTTCCTCCTCGCTCAACTCACGCTCGATCAGCTTCTTCTCAGATATCTTATCGCCAGTTTCGAGTACTTTAGTATTACATCGTTTACATCTATTTATTTAAGCTTATCTGTGCTTAAAGATGATTTTTGTGTAACAACATTTTCAGTCTCAATTTCTACGCTAAGGTGACGTTAAAAAGTGCAAGCCAAGTTCCGTAAAAATGTGTAAGATTAAGAAAAGTGTTCTAAAAAAAGCTCAACAGTGGCTGAGGGGAATATTTTTATCTACCTGAGCGTCGCGTATAGCTCGACACTTGGTCTCGAGGATCAACCTGTTGCACTTTTGAATTTCCTCCTCCTGCTCGATCTTCAGATTGTACGCGCGCTCGAGAAGATGCATCGTTCTTCGTCGGGCCTCGGCTTCGATATCGTCGAGTCGCGCCGGTTTGTCTCGCATTTTCTGGAGGTCCATGCGGCGAAATTCCTCCTTTCGCGCCATGCTCTCCGCGACCAGGCGATCCTTCTCCCTCTCAGCGGCGAGAAGTTTCTCCTCGCGTTCCTTGTTCGTCGTCAGACCGTGAATCGCGTGTTCGCGAAAATACTCATACTCCTTCTTCGTTATTATTTTCGGGTAAACTGTCGGTTCCTTCGAGGGAATCAGATATTTGCGGATACGACCGTCCGCGTCTTTCGCGTCTTCTCCCATCTGTCGAGGGACAATAAAAACTCAGTATTAGGGAATTATAAATCAAGCACTTTCCTTTTACTATTTTTTTTTTATTAATTGATTAAAAAGTGTAGGTAACATAAACGTAGTAGAAAATTACAGGGTTCAGACTTTTTTTTTCCAAAATTCTCTACATCATTTTTTTCTGGTAAGTTACAGTGAAAAAAAGCAAAACTACCACTGTGATGTCACGGATTTCAATTTTGATTCTCACTTCAAGAAAAAATATAAATTATATTTTCTCACAAGCTCAGCAAATTTACCTGTTTGCCTTCGTAAGCGTTGCTTCTCTGCAGATGAATCGGCCTGTTTTTCAGGACGTGATCACAGACCGCAGGTGTGTGAATCGTGTAGACCCCGGGTGGAAATTTCGACCTCGAGGGATTCCGATTCAGCCGAGCGTCGGCGGTTCTCGGGGCTTTTCTCATCGCGAAAACACGGGGTCACTGAACGGCGAGGAAAAATCAAAAACAGGGAAGTTTGAGAGCGTCAAGAGTTTCGGAGCAGTCGCATTGCTGGTTGGGAAGACAGTCAGGGTTGGATTTTTGTTCCATCGGGAGCAGACGAAATTATTGCGATGACAACGCGACAACGCTCGCGCTACGTTCACGTTGTTTGCTCGATACGAATCGAGCAACAAGCTGAACACCGACGATCGATCGGTTGCACCGAGCAGCCGAGCGGCTGTAGCAGCAGCAGCAGCAGCAGCAGTAAAACGAATGCCGTGTGACTATACATCCGGCACAGCTCGATTCTTATATTCCAGTAGGTAGGCCCGTGGTCTCGGACGAGTGGTGAACGTCCTACGACGATTATTAACCGGCCAATCAATCGTTTGAACCGATGCTATTTTCAGCACTTCTGGTGTTTATAAATCCAGGCTGTGAGTCTCGATCGAAAAAAACAAGACACGAGACTTCTGACAAACGGGAATGTACTACAGACTTATACACCGTAGGTGCATAGCTTCCACCCCAGTGAAAGATATTTGTTGCAAAAACAATTCGCGTCATCCTTAAAAAAAATCAAATGTTTTATTACTGTTAATAAAAATAATCTGTAAAAAAGTGGTTCGTAGTCCAGGTAGTCCAGGTAGTACACAGGTAGTCCAGTGGTCTCGGACGAGTGGTGAATCTCCTCCGACGGTTGTTACGCTATTTTCAGCACTTCCGGTACTATGGAACCAGGCTGTGAGACGCCATGGAAAAAAAATACAAGAGACTTCTGATAAATGGAAGTATACTACGGACTTATACACCGCGGGTGCAACAATTTTCAAAGGGCAAAGCTCCGGTCGGGAAACTAACAAAGTCGACGAATGGAAACGAACGCGCGACATTCCTTGCGCTTGATTTCCGGAAATGGGGAACTACCGCAGCGACTAAACTCGCTTCCAGTCGGAAAGTTAAATCGATTTGCCGCATCAACTTCGTCGTCAGTTTTCAGTACTTTTTTTTGGTCATTTCTGTCATTTCAAATATTCAACCCTTCTACCGGGTTGAACATTCATAGGCTTTCCAATTGATTCTAACATTTAAAAATAAATAAATTAACTTAAATTATTTAATTTTTTCACGCTACGTATCAAAGTGCATTAATCAAGTTCGACGTGGACTTCAGTAGCTGTGGACTTTTTTATCAACATTTTTTTTCCCATCGACCATCACCGACCCTGAGAAAAATGTTGATTTAGTCAGACGATTATTCGCGACTGCTCGGGCTCAACTTTGTCTGTGCGTTCGACATTTTTTATTCATCGCATTTTATTTTTTAATAAAACGATACCGAGGGAAAACACGGTGATTGCGAGTTCGAGCTATCGCACGAAAAGGAACAACGCGAGGGGGATAAAAGTGCAATAGTATCGCGAAGGACGGGCGCCGCGCGTGCTTGCAGCATTTATGAGCCGAAGGGGTGGTTACGCGAAAAGCGAAGAAGAGTTTCACCTGTTCCCGCTCGTCGGCCGCTGATGCAGCTCGGACGTGCGCCGCCCACGTTTCTCGCGCGCGGATCGAAAACTTTGCCGGCCGAACGAGGAAAAATACGACGAAACTCGAAAAACAAAAAAAAAAAAGAAAAAAAACTGTCAAGTAAATAACGGGTATGAATGTCTCGCGTGGCTGGCGTTTATTTGTCGAACGCAAGTGTGACATGACTCGGGGCAAAAGGGACAAAGGACACGGCGGATCGGATAATTGCCGGCGATTATCTTTCTCAATCAATATTCTGCCGACGCAGCGTTAATTGCGAATTTTCGCGCTTAGACTCGGTTGGTATATCAAACGAGTCTACTTTTTTTTTTAGAAATTAACGCCTCGTGGAAAATCGTGGTCCTGAAATATATATATTTTTTTCGGTGACTAATGTTAATTTATTCCAGGTCGGGATGAGAATTTTGACAGTCAATGAAATAAATTAACGAACAGACAAGTGAATAAATAAACGATAAGTCAATAAATAAATATTTATTTACATAAATAAAAATAGATCGGAGGCCCGCGATCCCCGCTGCGTCGCGCGCGC
Source organism: Itoplectis maculator (assembly GCA_964034905.1). Lineage (NCBI taxonomy): Eukaryota > Metazoa > Arthropoda > Insecta > Hymenoptera > Ichneumonidae > Itoplectis > Itoplectis maculator. Next base: position 10,443,873 of record OZ035858.1, on the reverse strand, counting down.
GCCTCCATCCGTGTTCAACCTGCGCGCACGACCTTTGACCACCACGTGGCCAGTCGGGAGATGCGGAGGAGAACGCGACGGCAACAGCCGCATTCGCGAGTCGATCGCCGTCCGCGTGGCCTCGCGCAGCCCCCGAGCGACCGCGGACTCTACACGACGACTCCTCGTCTCCGTCTACAAATTCCTCTCTCCGCGTCTCTGCATTATATTCGCGCTCGACACAACGAGAAGACACTATTTCGTTAAAAATAAAAAAATTGCCATCGACTCGATAACCGCAATAGCGACTCGCGCGAATTCGAAGCGAATTCAAAGATAATTCAAGCTATGCGTTCGCTCGGTGAGTTTTACGTATACAAAAAATCGCACACACGGCAAAAAAGGAGCCGCGGAAACTTTGTCCTTCCCCGCTCACCGCTTTCGTTCACCGCGTCCCGTCGATACACCGAATATAACAACCTTCCGTCTTCTAAGCCCTCACTAGACGCAAAGTGTATCGACTAATTTGTCCCGCGGCTGAAACCGGCACTTTGAGGATTCGTAATTCGCGGCAATTAAAATTTTTTGTTCGCGACGTTTTTTTCTTTTTTAATCTTCGAAATTTTCTGGAAAATGTCTCCGACTGGAGTTTCCGAAGAGTTTCGGGGGGAAGAAAAAAATAAGTTTTCGCGTAGGTCATATATAGCACACATGGATATATATTTTCTTTTATATGTGGATACGATATGCAAGTTACCCGCGAGCAACAGACGCATCGCGCGCGCGACGTCAGCGGCTGCCAAGTTCTCGGGTATAATGACTCGACGGTAACTCGTGACTTATTCACGAGTAACGTACGGCGCATAGCCGGCCAGGTGAGCTCCTCGCGTATAGCCCGAGCGTGCGGGGGATAAAGAGGGAAAGCGGCCCGCGCGATGCCCCGCAAACCGACGCCGGTGTCGGTGGCCCCGGGAGCAGGAGACGGTGAATTATGAAGGAAGCCGCGAGGGAAAGGGGTCCCCTACCCTTTGTTACGACGATACGACGATGTGTCACGTGTGTGTGCGTCTGTGTGCAATTTCGCGATATGTATTTTCTTCGTTTCTTCGAACGGGGAGGACGAGATATAAAGAAACGGGCGAGAGCCTCGCGGCGAGAACGAAAGGCGAACGAGGGAGGGTTGGTTACAATGTCACAAACGCAAATATCTCTCAACATTTTTTTTTTAATATTCATTTGTTACACTGAAAAAATGAATAGTTGTGATTACCAATCGTTGGTCAGAGCTACCAATATTTTAGTAACTGCAACCAATATTTTGGTAGGTCGAACTAATGATTGGTAATCGTAACTATTAATTTTTCTCAGTGTATGGTTAATAAAAAGAGTCCGAAAAAACAAGATCACTAAAAAAAAGGTCACCGTTTGCAAAATTAATTTATAATTTAAACTCGGTCCCGAATTTTTGCAATCCACGCGGAATTCGTGCCGACAAATTGCGGAAACTTGGGCCAATAAGAATCTCTAATTCGAATTCCCTTCGCGTGTTATTTCGTGGGAAAGGGTTTGTCTGTCCTTTGTTACGCGATACGACGATGTCGTGTGCGTGTGCATTTCGCGGTACGTATTTCTTCACCTGGCAAATCTCGAAGTGAACGAGAGATAAAGACACGAACGAGAGCGAAAGGGGAGCGGGGAAGGTCGGGGCGAAATGGCACCGCCGCGAATGTCACCCGGGGCGACGAGTGTCACGAGAGTCGCGACGCGCACCTGACACTCGCCGCTCGTGCGGTGCGTGCCGATTGCGTCGCGTGGGCGGAACAATTGGCACCGGGTGGAATGGGAAAAATGGTACCCTGGGCAAAAGTGGCAGGTTATCGAAAATGAAACTCGGGAAAAATTGACCGACGGCTCGAGAGGAAAATCTTGCGCCAAGGTCACAAGTCGTTTTAATTAAGTGAGTAATGTTTTCAAGTCAAAATTTCGTCAATCATACGGAAATAAAAAATTATTACTAATAAAAAGAACGTTTGAAAAGAAATTAATCACTGTTCGAAAAAATCATACGCAAAATCCGAATGAAACTGGGTCCCAATTGTCCCAATTTTCAGGAGGTTCAATTTTCAATGCAAGTTCAAATTATCGCGTATACTTTCCATATTCCCCCACGTGCCTCGAGCCCCCGACCAAGACATGCTCAATAATTTTCACTTCGCCTATCGACTTTAATCAACCCTCATGCACGCAGAGATATCAAAGTCATCTCTCTGTCTTTTTTCAATCTTCAAACCGGGGGGGGGGGAGGATTCCTCTCTCCTTTCTCCTCTCTCCTCTCTACACTCTCCTCTCGCCCCTCTGCAAAACGTGCGTGAGCGTTGACTGCGCGAGGCAATAACAATCGTCGTGTCGCGCCCGTTCGCTCCAGAATGCCCGGAGCGCGCGGTTGTTCCACAGGTGCGTGGCTCTTGAGGGGGAAAACGACGTCTTTGTCGTTCGCCCGCTGCGGCGTCGACGGCGTCGCCGTCGGCGTCTGCGGCGGCGGCGGCAGCAGCGACCACGACGGTGGTGGCGGTGCTGTCAGCGGCGGCAGCAGCGGCGACGGCGGCAACGGCGGCGGCTCGACGATGATGAAAAACATCGCCGACACGTCGAAAGGGTCGAGGGAACGCGGGGTCGGCGGGAGTCTCGCCACCGCATTGCGAGACCGTCGGGCTTACGTGATACCGATACAACCGAATCGCTCGCTCCCGGTGCACCCGGCGCCGCATCACACGCCGTCTCGTCCGGCGGCAACGACGACGACGACGACGACGACGACGACGACGACGAGCAGCGTTGTCGTGATCGTCAAGCCTTCCATCGCGTTCGCGAGGAACCCGAAGAGCCTCGTCGTGCCGGCTATTCATCCCCGGACGCTCGTCGTCGACGCTCCGGACGCCGTCGAGCGCTTCAAGGTCACCGACCAAAACGACGACGTCAACGTCGACGCTCCGAACGACGTCGAGCGCTTCAAGGTCACCGACCAAAACGAGGACGTCAACGTCGACGTCGCCACGATATCGACCGCGAGGTTAAAAAAAACAAACACCGAGGAAAAACCGGAAGAGCCGAAAAATTCGAAAAAAGATCTACCGGAGGCAGAAGAAGAGGAGGAGAAGAAGAAGAGGGAGGAGCGAGACGAGGAAAAAGAGGAGGAAAAATCGGCAATAATGAGGAAGACCCAACAGCGCAACGCGAGCGTGACGACGACTCATCGCCGGGAAAGTTTCATCGACATCTCGCACAGTCCCGAGCGAATCGACCTGCTGAGCGACGAGATCACCATCTGCCCGTCGCGTCTCGACGCCGCGTCGCCCGGATGCTGGGTGCACGGCTCGATCGTGCCGAGGAATCGGAACCGGAAGCGGAGATGCCGGGAGAAGCGAGGATTCGCCGAGGGTAAGAGTTGCGACGTCGTGAACGCGTCGGGCAAGACGGTGCCGCCGCTGCGGCTGAAGAAGATTCAGAGCCTGCAGGAGCCGAGGATCGCGCGGGGCTGCTCGACGTGGCAGGGCATCGGTCGACACTCGCCGCCGAGCGACGAGTATCGCGACGGCGGCTTCGTTCGCGGGGAATTTGGGGGAATTCATTTTAATGGCGGGGGAAGCAACAAATACAGAATCGTGACGGGTCACACGCCGCCTTATGACCTTGACGACGACGACGAGCTGCAGCGGCAAGAGCAGCAAAAACAGCAACACCAACAACAGCAACAGCAACAGCAGCAGCAGCAGCAGCAGCAGCATCGACAACAGCAGCGACGAATCGACTCGCGAATCGACAGCCTTGACGCCGCGAAACTTCGCTACAGGCAGACGAAACTCAAGGTCAAGTTGCGCGAGCTCCGGAGAAAGACCGTGAAACTGGGGAAGGAGATGCTGCGCACCGTGCTGACGTCGTCGGCGGGACCGCGCGACAGTCGGATGCGACAGACGATGAGTTGCTACGAGGGTCAGATTCGTCATCTGGAGAGACTGCTGAACGACCTGCCGAAGGTCGCGTACGACGAGGACGACGTGGTTGTTCAACGCAGCGAGTGGGATGGATATCGGGAGGACGATCGCGGTGGGGCGGACGATCACGAGCAGAGCGTCGCCCGGTCGCCCGCGCGGACGATCTGCAGCTCGGCATCGTCGTCGCTGAGCTCGTCGCCGTCATTGGAGCCGCCGAAGCTGTCGCCGAGGTCGCCGACGGATTACGAGGCCGCGAGGTCGCCCAGCGAGGTGAGATTGGACGAGGACGGCGTGATCGAAATTGCGTGGAATTTATATTTCAACTTTCTTTTTTTAAATGTGTCACTTTTTGTGGATAAAAAATGCAAAAGATTTGAAATTAATTGGATACTGGATCGTGGTGAATTTTCGTAAAATAGGGAATTAGAAAAATATATATAATTGTAATCGAGTCTGTACAGTCTTTTTTTTCTCGATTATCAAAACGCCAATACGACGTCTCTTGATAATTCGACGCTAACACATTTTCAAATTCACAGGTGCGAAACAGTCCTCCCGTTCTTCCGCGGGTTTACGTGACGATCGCCGACTGCATCGGCGACGCCTGGGACGAGCGGTGCACGCGTCGGGCTCGAAACAAGCGAAGAAATCGATCGCCCCTCGCGAAAGCCGCGGAATCGATCGCCGGGCCATCGTCGCCGGTGATAAGCACCACCACCGTCACCGCCGCCGACGACGACGACGACGTCGACGGGACGATTATCAGCAAGGACAAAGTCGAGCTTCTGATGGACGCTGAGGAGACGTACGAGGAGAAGAATTTTCTCGAGATCGGCAAGACCGATCTCGAGATTCTCGAGGTCTACGAGGAGGAGACGAGCGAGCACTGCGACGACGAGCGGGAGAAAAAGCTTCTTCAGGAGTCGCACCAGGAGGACGTGAAACCGACGATTAAGCGGCTGACGAGCCCGGAACCGGTCGTGATCGACGCGACGAGCAGCGTCGATACAGATTACGAGACGAAACCGCAGATTCAGCGGAAAATTAACGTTGCGTCGGGTCGACGATCGCTCGAAGAACTTGGTGAGAATCGCGCGGACAGGGAGAGAGATGCGAAGGAAGAAACCGTCATCGTCCACGAGGACGAACAGCTCGTCGAGTCGCGAAACCCGAGCCGAGCCGCCGGCAACGGGATCGGCATCGCCGAACAATTTCCCACTCTCGGCAACTGGATCGCGAAGCTGTCGAAGAAACAGACCGCGGAATCTGGCTGCAACAAGTCGACGGAGAATCCGCGGATCGAGGAACGTCCGAGCGCTTTTCAGGTATTGTTCAGGATTGTGGAGTATTTTTTTAATGAATTAAAAAAAAATCACTGAATCAACATTTAGTCAATTTTTTTTAGCTGAATACTCTTTTATTTTTATTTTTTATGGCACCGGAACAGAGCGACCTTTTTTTCGACGAATTTTCAGGCGTATCTTCTTGGATGAAAATTGTCAACAGATTTTTCTCGCATCGTTATAATATTCTGGTTGCAAAACAATCGAAAAACATTCTACTCTATTATTTATTTTCATTATTGTTATTATTTCTTTTCAGTTTTTCAGTTCTAGGACGACGGATTATTATTATTTTCCAGTTGATTGTCACATCAGTAAGTGATAATCGACTCTGAATTTCTGCAGTTCCCCTTCGCTTCGAATTATCGCGGTGTTACCAATTTTTTCTTCCCCGTCAGGTCTTCAGCCCCGAAACCGCGAAACCAGCGAGCCCGGAAGTTCCTCGAGCGACGGCCGCTCGCCCGGTGATCGAGGAACCGGTGAGCGTGGCGCCCCAGTGGCGACCCGAACGCTGGCAGGAGCCGCCGGACCAGCAGCCACAGTCGTTGCCTCAAGCTCTCGCGTCGACGATGCCACTGCCGCCGCCTCCTGCGCCACCGCCGCCACCGCCGCCGCCGTCACTCGGCCAGGAATTCTGCTCGCCCATCGCTATGGCAAGACTGTACACCAGAAATTATGCCGTAAGTGACGAAGCATTGCAAAAGAAAAAATTCATAGTCTTCGATCCTCGCCTATAATTATTTGCTTATTTTTTTTTATATTGCCTTTTATGATTTTGCTACTTTGTCTGTATTATTATTCTATTTTGCTGCTTTGCTTATACTATTCCTTTTTTCGCAGATCGATCCGTACAGCGTCGCTTACGGCTACAATCCCGCGATTGCCGCGGCGGCGGCGACCGCGTCGCTCTGGAACAGCGCGGCGATACTCCAGTATCCGCTGATGCGACCGAGCTCGTCGCTCCTCGGCGCTCAGCAGCCGCCGCGTCTGCCGCCCGGCGGTCTCCAGTATCCGGGCGCGGCGGCGCAGCAGACGCTTCAGCGTCCGTGCCATCGTTTCTCGGTGATGCAGCCGAGCGACGGGGGAAAGCGGCCGACGGAAAATCTGCTGAGCTACACGAGAGACGGAAAGATCCTGCCGTCGGGTTACGCGACGACCTTCGAGCAGACGAAGAGAGCCACCGTCGATTACCATCGGTCGGTAACGCAGAGCGCACAGAGCCGCGGTATCTCTTGCGCTTCCGGTCCGACCGTCGATTATCGAAACTGTGCTCAGCAACAGCAGCAGCAACCACCGAGTCAGGAGCAGCAGCAACAGCAGCAACAACAACAACAATTCGCCAGGTCCGGTTACTCCGACGGCTCGATGCGACTTCCGGTTCCCGGCGGCGGCGGCGGCGCCGGCGCCTGGCGAACCGGACATGTCCTGAGCACCATGGGAGCCGACTACAACTACGGCGCTGCCTTTCCCTCCTGGACGTCCGCCGCCCCTGGAAATATATTCAAGGCCGTCGGAACTCTCGATCGCGGCTCGACTTCCGGTTTCGTGACCGCCGCCGCCGCCGCCGCGACGCTCGGGCGGTCGAGGAATTCCAAGGACGCGAGCGACGCGCGCAATCGTGAGACTCCGCACTTGGGGAAGGTCAACTACAGTCCCAACACCGCGAGCAACCTCGAGTGCTCGAACTGCGGCGTCGCCGGGTCGATGTTCAAGTGCCTCGGCTGCGAGGTCGCCTTCTACTGCGACGAGAACTGTCAGGCGCGACACTGGAGTCGTCACGTCATCAGCTGCCCGAAGAAAATGCCAAAGCTCAAGAAGCTCGTTCACTGAATGTCCGTGTTGTGTTCGACGGTCGTCCCGTTGTGTATATCTCTTCTCGTGTAACGCGCGCGTCAAGCGCGATATCGTGTATATGGCTCGTTCATTATTTTTCTATGTCGCTGAATAAAGATTATATTCTACGTTCGGAATTAACGAACTTCGGCGTTGGGTTTATATTTCGTCGCCACGAATGAGATTTTCATTTCGGGTTGTTTGAATTGAAAGGGCTAACTCGCACTGCGAAAATGATTTGAGTTTATTTTTATTTGCGTTGTAGTTAAGACAGTAAAATATTTTTCATTTGTAAAAAAAATCTAGTTTTAGTCACTTCACATTTTTACAATTTCTTTTTTTATTTGGTACTGAAAAAGTTTTTTAATGTAGCGAACGCTTGTCCCTGATTTGCTCCGCAGGGAAACTTCGAGTTGTTTTTAAAAATGAGACTTAACGAGACGAGAAAATACTCGCGTGGCTTGGCAAATGTCCCTGAGCTACAATTATAACGTGTGAAATTTTCGTTTCGAGTTTTCGAGCCAACTCGATGAATTAATTAATCGAGCGCTTTCGGCTGGTTATAACCGCATTTACTACTTCGTCTGGCCAATCCGGCGTTTACTACTTCGTCTGGCCAATCCGGCGTTTACTACTCACTCCCATCCCTCCCCCCTCAACTCAAGCGTGAGATCTCCCGAGACGCCCGAAAGATGTCGCGGCAGTGTCGAAAATGGCGGACTGCGAGAAAGAGGAGGCTCACAATCTCGTAAGCAAATTGTCTTTCCCTAACGTTTATCTAATCGTCGGTGACCTTGTTGGTTCACGTAATTTCGAGATAAACACCTTTATCTGCTCGGCGATCGGGCCAATCGTGATATTACGCTTCTCGAACGTGACACGGTGGACGCACGAAAATCTCGACGAGGTTATGACCGCCTCGGTCACTCGGCCCCGAGAGCAACGTCAAGATTTGTCGTCCCGCTGTCCACCGTCTCGCATTATCGACTGTCAGTCTGTCAAATTTTCGTGGTCCATTGATCGTTCGATTTTTTATTCCATCAAGAACGATCGTTCGTTTCTGCGATTTGAAAAATCGATATTATTTACAAGTCTGCCCAATTGCATCGGTAGAATATTTTGTATACAGTCAACTTTTGTGAGTCATTTTGCGATTGAAATCCAGTGCAGAGATTTCAATTGATAAATCCAATTTCACAAATATCGTTGACCCCTGAACATCATTGACTCTTTCTGTCATTGCGATAACAGTGAAAATAATCATAGGGAAAAACCTGTGTGTAATTGGCGAATATTGAATTTTGCCTATTACTTCGAATATATTTTTGTTGCTCTCATCAATTGTAGTTTTTCCTTGCTTTCCTTTGGCATAAGTCGATTGATGTCTTTGCAGCAAATGGAATTCGAGTGGGTTCTCCACGACGAGGTTCACTCGTCTTTGTCGCAGCTGCGAGGGATTCTGACGGTGAGCTAACAGAGACTCTGAAATTTCTGGAAATTAGCATATCAATTATCCCAGCAAGTGGCACGTTACGCCGACGCAGCGACAATGAGCGATATGTGGACAAAGAGGAGTGACGCTGTGTATTGTTTCGGCAGGAATGCGCTCAGAGGTTCCCGCTTGCTCTGTTTGGGAATGACCAACAGTGCAAAACAGACCGATTCGTCTTTGCAGCACCACACGATCATGTCAAGTGCGTGGTTGTCCTCACTGGGGATAGTATCACGAATGCTGTAAGTAACTCAAACCATGAATAACAAATAATTTTTATTAATAGCATTAGGTCCAATAAATTAACAGATTGAGAATCAAATATTTCATTCAAATTTATAATTATGTAAAGCAAAATTCAGTGACTTTGTTGGTTTTCATCCTGCAAATGCTCTTAGCTCTTATTGTTAATTTTATTTTTTTCCGAAAATTCGTATTTTACGGTTTTTCTTCAAGAAATTGCTGCTATAACTTGGAGCCTCTTAAAAATCAATAAAAATGAGTCTGAGATCACATGACGGTGAAGTCAAAATAGCTCTGAAGCAATTTCCTCTACTTCCAGCCAGAAATGTCGTATTGCGCAATTCCCGGGTATAAAATGATTATATGACGGTAGAACTACGTTCCGGATGAAAACATAAATTCAATGCCACACTTCTATCGGCGTCCGTGTGTTCAGAAGTGGCTTCCGAGCTTTCGACACCTCTAGAACATAAAATAATCATATTTCCTGGGAGAAATACGGAAATAAAGAATTAACTTCGTTTCCGCAGGAGGTTAACTTCAAGGTTCAACGTCAGCAAAACGTGTCAATGCGAACGAGCATACAGAACGACCATCCGTGGAAACTGCAGCAGATTCAGGACGCAGCGAATCATCTGCAGCAGGCGATAGCGCACATCGACAACGTCGATCGTCAGTATGAGTTCAAGACGTCGGACGAAGTGATGCACGTGTTGGGCAACATACTCGGTTGTCTTCAGCGCAGTCGAACGAGTCTCATTGTCCCGAAGAAGAAGACCATAGACGACCTCATGAAAAGTCGGAACATGAAGTCGCTGAATCCCAATCTGCCGGAAAATCTTGCAATAAGCTTTTACATACAGAGCTACAAACTCGTGTTGGCCGTTTATCAGCTGGAGAACGCGCACGGGAGCGTCAAGTACGAGTCCCAACAAGCCGAGTGCAGCATCCCTTGGCTGAACGATGCTCTGGTGCTACTCACTATCGCCCTTCAACTCTGTCAGAGGCTAAAGGACAAGGTACGCGAATGCTCGGTTACCTCGACGCGCGGATTTTTGTCTCGAGCTTCGGACACCAGCTAAACCGCTTGTTTCTTTTTTTGTTCGCAGATCTGTGTATTCTCTCAGTACAAAGACTTCACGGTGGGCTCGCGAGTCCCGTCGGCAATGGGTTTCTGAGGATTTCGCGACAAAGCCGTCGAGACCGCGCGCGTCAGGGCGCAATAACAAGAGAATCCCTCGTCACCGGCGTCGGTTGCGAGCCGCTTCCACTTAGTCAATCTCTCGACACTCCGCACGCACCGCGTGTGGTCCGTATGTGATAATCGTTGCTCTACACTCACGATAACTGCGCGTGCTACTAGCGTCCTCGCTCTGTGTTCATTATTCGTATTCTTTCTGTTTTTTTTCTTCACGAAAAAACAAAAAAAAAACAAAAAAAAGTACGAAAAATAACGTCGAAAATATGTAAAGTAATACTTAGCGTCGACGATACACAGATACTCGTTGGATTTGAGTGTTTTCTAGGTACGTTCGTAAGTGTACGAGTCTCTTTACCAAATAGGCATTTTATTTGTTGTTTTAATTTTGTTTTCTGCCGTATCGAGTTACGAAGTATTACGTGTCTTTGATAGATTATTATTATTATTATTAATATTATTTACGTGTTATAAATCCACAGCTATTTTTAGCTGCCGGACCGATGCTCCTTGCACATTGTTGCCGCGTTTGTTTGTCGATGTAGCAAACGAACTAGCGATTGCAAAACACGCGAATGAAAACCCGACAATAAAGATTGATTCCGCGTCGTCTTGTGTACATAAAAAAAAATTGTGCAATTAACACGACGCAATCGCGTTAATGCCAATTAACTAACGGAAACGAAATAACCGTCATCGACGCAATTGTCACTGGGAATTTGTGCCGATGCATCCTTAAATATGTACCTAATGTCTAGTGTGTAAATTAATCGTCGTTGTTATTGGTAATCACCAATTGGGTTCGTTTTTTCTTAGATCGTCATGCGTCGCGCGAGCGGTCAATAGTCGCGCGAAGAATCGTCGTACTACACACGCAGTATACCATACGATAAGACAGTAGCAATTTACTGTTGCGAAATATTGTAATGAAATGTAGATTATGTATTTATGGTAAATCACGATGTTAATAATGATTAACGTTATCGACGCAACGTCGATAAGTTTTCAACGAAAGCAGAGAAATTCTAAGCGTAATTGACGTGAAACACGAAGATAAAGAGTTAGGGAGAGACGTTTTGTGCTAATAAAAAAATTTCTCTTCGCCCGAAATGACTTTTACGTATTTTACCCGCGCGCACTCGAAATAGGGTAATTTAAAGAAATTATTTACAGGAGACTTCGGTTTGCGGATAGTGACGGATTATTTTATTACCGTTCCTGACCTGTAAAAAATTTGAGAAAAATCTGAAAAATTACGGCAATTTTTGAGGACCATAACTGTATTTTCTTTCTGAACAATTTACATGTATTTTTGATTGCCAGTTGTATCTGGAGCAGAGAAATGGAAGTACGAAAAAACATTCCAACGCCGTCTCGTAGATCAGCGGAGCTACTGGCCATTAAACGCGAGACCGCGGCCACATTGCACTGATTGTTATGTGCTGTTGGCTTGCGAATTGGCGTGAATAAAAGTTACGCTATCAATCGGTAAACGAACGTGTGCGGTTGATCGCCGCGACAGGTCGTAAAAATTTCTCTAGCAGCGACTGTTGCTCCGGATTAACATTTTCATCTCTGTTCCAGGCTTGTTTGGTCGACTCTGTCGGGGTTTTCTCGAAGCGATGCCACACTCGACGTTCCCCTCTGGTTTCATCGGTCTCGTTATCGCGATAATTCTCTGCTGGATGCATCGACCGTTCGACTGTCTCGACGTGCCCCTCCAAAATTGGATACTAAATACGGGATATGCAGCGCTGTGCGACCGCGAATATAGATTGAAGTACTTCAACGATCCGGAGCATCGCAAGGCCGTTCTCGCTGGGATATTTTTTGTGCCGCCGAAAATGCTTCCCGAAAATTGGCAAAGAAATCCAGAAGAACCGGGAGACGATGAGGACTCCGAAGATTTTTCTTCCGGTGAAGATGATCTCGAGGAATTATCGCCAACGGATGTCGACATCGAATCATCAGAAGAACTATTGTCAACAAATGTCGATACCGGATCATCGGAATTTTTGTCAACGGCGGTCGATATCAAACCATCAGAATCATTGTCAACGGATGTCGATATCGGATCATTAGAATCATTGTCACCGGATGTCGATATCGGATCATTAGAATCATTGTCACCGGATGTCGATATCGGATCATCGGAAGACATCGGCTACCCCAGCGGGGAAAGCATGGATTTTATGGACCAGGAGGACCGACCCTCGCTATTCATGGACGCGACGAGAAGACTCTCCAAGCCGATCGGGAGAAACATCTGTGGACTACGCGACCTCGAGCATCGACCAAAAGGAAAACGTCTTCAGAAATTTGTGGACCACACGTTGCAAAAGCTGCAACGAATGATCGACGTATTTCCGGGAGTGAAAGCGAGACGAAACGAGGTCACCGACTTCGTCGAGGACGGAAGAATTCGTTACCGGAAATCTCAAGGACGTAAACCGCGTAATAACTTCAGGGTCGACGAAATGTTCGCGGACAGAAAGTTTCGTTCTCCAAAATCTCGAGGACGCGAAGCGCGAAATAACTTCAGGGTAGAGGACGAAATTTTCGCGGACGGAAAATTTCGTTCTCCAAAATCTCGAGGACGCGAAGCGCGAAGTAACTTCAGGGTCGACGACGTTTTCGCGGACGGAAAATTTCGTTCTCCAAAATCTCGAGGACGCGAAGCGCAAAATAGCTTCAAGGTCGGCAGAATTTTCGGAGACGCGAAATTTCGTTCTCCGAAACAGTGGAGGCAGTTCAAGCCAAAGAATGCAGTTGATGACCGAATTCACACGAACGTGCGGACTTTGAATCTGACGCACGACTATCGTCGTGGTAAACGTAATACTTCGCGAGGCGGTATTTCCAGGTTTCTCTGGACCCAGGAGTCATGCAAGTCTCATCGACGAATCGTGGGAGGACGGAATGTAGATTCGCCCGAAGAACTTCCTTACATGGCGTTTGTCGACACCGGATGTGGCGGTGGGATCATCAGTAACGAGTGGGTCCTCACCGCCGGTCACTGCGTCGACCGGTAAGAGAAGTTTCTTCGTTTGCTATTTTAAAAGAAATAATCATACATTCCAACGAACGTAGTGAATATGCTCCAAATATGATATTATGGAAATATTGTAATATGTTAATATGCCACTGCAGCAATTAGTGGCAGTATTTATTCTTGTGAACTTTATCAATATAATTTATTTTATCTCTTTTATTTATCAGGATCCCACCCATATATGTCCACGTTGGCAGCCTCAAGCTTATGACCGGCTGTCAATACAACGTCGAGCAAGTGTACATTCATCCTCACTTTTCGCGAACATATATGAATTGCGACATTGCCCTGCTGCGCATAAAACCAGGGTTTGTCTGGTCACCGGCTGTCCAGCCGATCAAAATTTCAACTACCAGAGCCGTGCGAAGAACTTGCGGGGTAGTTGCCGGTTGGGGTGCTAAAAAGGTGAATTTAAATGCAAATGCAATGTTTCTTTTTTTTCTCAAATTTCCACTACTTTTTGTCAAAAATAGTATTTTTGTAAATATAAATTTACTATAAAATAATTTGTTGGTGATCAATTAAAAGTATTATTGTCCTTTTCTTAACATTCGTTACGTTATCAGACTACTTGTTTCAATCATTTCTTTTATTTATTTTCTGTTTGAATTACACGCTTTACAATATCGGTTTCTACTTTGTTTCTTCAGAGTTTTCGATAAAAAAATAATATTACTTCATGACCCTAAGTGATTTTTTTAGAATAATAAATACAAGTCTGAAAATAAGTATTTAATTTTAGTTCCAAGGTGCGCTAAGGATTATGCTGACGACGACAACGCTTCCCATAGTCTCGAGAAGAAAGTGCCAAAATCTTGGCATTTCAAAATATGAATTCTGTGCGGGTTACGACGACGCGTCTTCGGACACCTGCCAGGGCGACAGCGGAGGTCCATTCGTCGTTGACGGTATCTTCGTGGGCATTGTGTCGTTCGGATACAAGTGCGCGCAGGTCAACACACCTGGCGTCTACGTCGACGTGTCCTATTATCGAAAATGGATTCGCAGTGTAAGCGGACTTTGACCATCGGTGACTCAGCATCTAACGGTCTTTCGGAGGGAAATATTGTTATTTTTTTATTGTAAGTTACCAATCGCAATTTGTGAACAGATGATCATTTAAGGAACTCTTCATGATTCAGGGGTTTTATTATTTCCTTGGGAGTAAGGAGATCAAATTTCGTCCAGCCCTACGTAAAGAGGGCTACTTCGTTTATTTAAGATAGTTCTCGCATCGTGAAGCAAAAATGCTAAATCGCGATTTTATCGAAATCTGCTACAAATCAGGCAATATGACTATAAATCCGCGAGTAAATGCGAGAGCCAACTTAAATGGGAAACATGTATGACTTGAATCGCTCGCTCGTGCCTCCCACCAACTGCATTTTCAACATATATTGATTTATATTTCTTCACAACATATATATTAGTATATTCTCCATTAACATGGTATAGACTTATAATATATTAATATATTAATATATAATATATATATGTATGTATATATAATATATCATTTTCATTTATGTTCCATAGGTACGTCGCGTTTCCTCGTTTTACACAAAAATATAGAATCTATAGTTTACTGTAAAGAGTCGATGCCTGAGAGAGCATACACAGCAAATAATGACGAAAACGAGGAAAAAATAAGGAAACATTAATTTTTGGCGATGGTTGCGAGAGCAATAATCGTTATATTCTATATTATCCTTTCTCTGCCATATCGATTACTATGACTGAATGATGATCTCGCGTCATCGTCATTATGGGTATCATCACGGAAAAAAAATCATAGCCGCTCATTTTCGATATTTTGTCAAGAATCTCGTAGAAAAGGAGAGATTTCGTACAAGAGATATTTTGATAGGTTGCGGAAAAGATGAAGCGCTTTGCAAATTAAATTAATTACACCACAATGAATCTTTCTCCATGTTCAGAACATACAATGTTATTTAAGTTACCCCCGAAAATAGGCAATCTTACTGGAAACAGGTTTTCTTTATGAATCGAACTCTTGACACGACATGCTTGAATCAAAAGTATACAGAACATTAATTTTCCGAATAATATTGACAGTCGATACCGCAATTGTAGTAATGGTGCGAAAGAAAATAGCTACTGATTTGTCGAATTTCAAGCGCTTCACCATCCGTTATAGAGAGGGTCCCAGAATCGGGGTATCGAAGGATACACTTTAGCGTTTCGCGCAAGCGGTGT
Organism: Itoplectis maculator; assembly: GCA_964034905.1. Taxonomy (NCBI): domain Eukaryota; kingdom Metazoa; phylum Arthropoda; class Insecta; order Hymenoptera; family Ichneumonidae; genus Itoplectis; species Itoplectis maculator. The sequence continues at coordinate 10,428,524 of OZ035858.1, read as the reverse complement.
CGACGTAGCCGCGCGATCTTATCAACTAATACAAAAGTCTTCGACAGACGGTGTTTCCTAAAAAATGTCTTCATTTCGTCGGTCTACCGATACTACGAGTTGTAAAATAATTGATGGGCTACAAGACACGTTTATGATCTCATTGACTCATTGTGTGGACGCAACGATATACATTAATAATTATAGGCGTCGGAGTCGACGGTCGTCCCCGTGGGAGGCTGGGACCACGAGGCGTCCGCGACTCCGTCGTCGAGCTCCCGCCACGGCTCGCGACGATTCGTCGACACCGTTTGCTCGGCTCTGTCATCTCGTTTCTCGAAGCGTTTTCATCTCGATATTACGTTACATATAATAAAATATTCGGGTTTTCCTTATACTTTCATGTGCCAAGTATTGCACAGATCTTCCCTCATCTGATTATACTGCACGACAACCAGACACACTTTTACGACGATAATACCTTTTGTTTTATCAGCGATCACGTCGAAACAGCGACAACAAATATATGCTCCTTTTTTAAATAAAAAATGCGTGCTGTTTTAGGATACAAACGACACCGTTTCGAGGACGATGACCCGACATTTCTTATAAAAAAATCGAACAGTCGTTTTTCATATCTTCTCTTCATTCTTTCGTTTCGACGGTAGCAGGAGGAAAAATATTCTTTCGCTTAATCTCGTACATGGAAGATTTTACTTCGCGTATTAAGCGGTTCCGTCATTTTCACTAGTCGAAGAGATCGCGCTTTGGAAGTACTTCGGGAGCGAAACAACAGAATTGATTTCATGCGGAAAAAAAAAAGTTCGATTGGAATTCTGGTCTTGTGTATGTAGGCCGTACACTTGCGGACCTCCGTGTGCGATAAATTGCAATGAAAAAGGTAAGTAAAATGCATGAACTGAAAGATGACGAAAAGGGCTCGGACTACTTCCCAGAATAATCAGGGTGACGATAGAGAGATTTAATTTGGACGACAATGCCGAAGATAATCAAAGCTCTGATATAGTTTTCTTGTCTCTCATCGTCTAATTATCTTGATCGATCGATTTATCCCGCGATTCCCTATCCATGCAATTCGTCCAATGATATCCCGTTTCTTCTTATCTTTTTTATATTCTTCTTCCGCGCGACAGGGTCAAAGCTAAATTCTGTTGTTTTTACTCAACAGTCCCGCAGTCAGTGAGAGGTCATTTCCGTCACTGGTCCGAGCCGGATGACGATTGAGCGGCGCTCGCGGGGGTCCCGGACACTTGCGGCTTTTCAGCTATTGGTTGCACCGGCAGAGCCTTGAGAATCGCGTGAACCTCCTCGGCAACCGCTCCAAGCACGAATTCGAACTGCTGTTTCGTAGCAACCATCCCCGGTCTCTGATCTCTGATATGCTCCAATGCCGCGGCTATGTCGATTTCCTTGGCTCCCTTTGCCATGCGATTAAGCACCATGTCGATCAGGCAATAAGTTCCCGTGCGTCCCGCACCATCGCTGAAAAAAATCGCCGCATCAGTAATTTTTCATTAATTCGAAAAATAGAAAAAAAATAATAATTCTGCCTTTGAAATCAATACATGCAAGAGTAATTTTTGTTTTTGATATCATTTTTTACAACGGATGTTTTAATAATACTAGGCTAATCACACGCGCTGGCGCGCGTGCCCGAGTTACATTTGCGCCGCTGCGCTCTTATAAAGCTTTAAAAGGGCGAATCGTAACTAAAAATCCCTTGTTCAGTTATTTTTGAAAAAAATAAATTTTTCGTTTTGCTTTTCAAAAATCCTATATCTGGCCACCGGGCCGAAAACCGCCCAAATCGGGGTCACGAAATTTATTTTTTCAAAATATCGACTTCTAACCTATACCATCGTTCTCAAGTCGCATATTCTCAAGTCGCATATTCTACCCCTGAAAACACTGGTTACAACCCTTTTTTAGTTGATTTTGAAAAAAAAATTTTTGGTCGAACAGTTTGTCAGAAATCGTAGATCTGGCCACCGGGCCGAAAACCGCCCAAAACGGGGTCACGAAATTTATTTTTTCAAAATATCGACTTCTAACCTATACCATCGTTCTCAAGTCATATATTCTACCCCTGAAAACACTGGTTACAACCCTTTTTTAGTTGATTTTGAAAAAAAAATTTTTGGTCGAACAGTTTGTCAGAAATCGTAGATCTGGCCACCGGGCCGAAAACCGCCCAAATCGGGGTCACGAAATTTATTTTTTCAAAAGATCGACTTCTAATCTATACCATCGTTCTCAAGTCGCATATTCTACCCCTGAAAACACAGCCATCAACCTTTTTTTAGTGGATAAAAAAAAATGCAATATTTGACAGAACTGTCAAAGTTATCAAGGACAAATAAAACAGGACTCGGTCTGAGAGTCCCCAGCCAATCACAGCTCGAATAGTTTGCTAACAATGCTTTCCGTTACTCATGAACTTTTTAAAAGAGGGATTTCATAATGTCGAAAACGCACCTGCAATGGACGACAATCGGGCAAGATCTTCCGCGATAGGACTTGTTGACTTTTCGGCGGAATTCGAGCAGGGCCTTGGTCGACTGTGGGACGCCGTTTTCGGGCCACGAGAGAAAGTGGAACTGGGTGACCGTGCGCGTCTCGCCCGTTCGCAAGTTCTTCAGATAGAACGAACGCACGAGATAATCATCGCACCAGATATGCTCGGAGACTAGATGAACCTCGTAGATGTGATAGAGCTCGGAGCCTTCCTCGGGCCAGTAGCGATGGCACATTCCGCGTCCCTCCTCGGTCAGTCGCGTCAGCATCACGATCACCACGCTCCCTTGTTCCCAAACGAGCTGCCAGAAGTCCGCCGAGGTTTGGGGCAACGGTCCTTGAGTAGCGATGTAAGCCGGATTCCGTGGATCGTGATCCGTCTACGAAGTCAAACGAAAGATGAAAAGAAACACGAAAAATGTTAGATTAATCCAGTCACGCTGTAAAGTAAAAGCTTCTTTGGTATATCTGCAGATTGATTGGGAATAATCATCCAACTTTTGACTTTTGAGCCACGCAAGACGAGCCTCCTGACTTCTCGTCACCATGAGAATCAACCGAAAATAATTAAGAAATGAAGTTGGTCAATCATTCCGAATCGTTCGGCGTGTTACAATAAATATGTTGCATGTGAGGCAAATCAACGAAACTCCGAAAGTCCAGCTTTAGCAAACGTAGGCATTAATCCTAAGTGAAAAATGATAGTACAGGTCGTGGGGGTAGTATGCGATACCGATTTTCCATCAGAAAAAGCCGCTACAATCTGCAATCCTTCTGGGTATTAAAAAAAAAACTGATATTGAATATACTGTCCGCATGCTCGTCGGGGTCTTCCTTTTCACGTGGGCGGTTTGTTTTTTCTTACCGGCGTCTGAGTCGAAGTGCAGGGCGGCATCCGGGGCAAATCACACAGACAATAGTATCATGGGATATCGTGAAAATCGTATTTCCCTGTGGCTGTCCCATTTGTATGTGTGTGTGCGTGTGAATTATTTCGATCTGAACGCGGTTTATCGCGGACGGTAAACCCGACAGTGAGCAGTTATCGGAAAGCTGTCTTCCGCGTGAACGACGATCCTCAACGCGGGACAATCTGCCTTGGCTGTGTCGTGGCGATTCGCTGAAGTGAATTTTCAATGCCACTTACGATAGTCGAGGCGTTTATGTAGTCGGAGTTGACTGCGTTTGACAGGTCGTTGAGCACGACGCGAGAGTGGTCGTAGGGGAGAGACGAGCCCGGACGATTACGGTCGGCGTTCGATTTGTCGGTGGCGATTGCCACTGACGAGGGATCTGCCTCGTAGGCGCAAATTCCGGCCCACTCTTGGTCCAAACGATCCTTGTTCTTCAGGTGATCCTCCATATACGTCTACGAATATTAAACACATTAGAGAACGGTATTTAACGGGGAACATTTTAAGGGGAAAAAAAAAAACATTACAGAGCCTTTTGTAGCCTACCAAAACCATGTGACCGGTGGAAATGTCCATATTCGTGAGAGCGGCGGCCTCTTCGCCCCAAGAAGATGTGCTCGATCGATTCGACTCGCTCTCACGCGAAAGGCTTATGATCCTCGGGGATTCCGGCTTCTCGTTCGGTTGTTTCGCCTGCATCCGGGCTCTGCAGAGATCCTGATAGTCCTTCGAAGCCTCCGGATCTGGCGTCGCCAGTCCTGCGAGTTTTGCCCGTGATTTCGCGTGCTTTCGCGCGATTATCAGTGTAACCACGGCAGCGGCTGCGGCGGCTGCTCCACCGCCTGCGACTATCGCTCCGAAGACGCTGGTGCTCATCGGCTTCGGCGCTGTCAAGGCTTCCATACTCGGAGGTAACTTTACCTGTAATCGTCTCGTTATTAATCCTCTGAATGCAGATAAAATACTTATACAAAAAAAGCAAAGAGCATCGCACCTTGTCACCCACACCAGCTCGTACCACAACTTTGCCTGTTGTTTTCTGCAGTTCTTCACGAATTCCATCTGAAAATTACAATTCAATCACCTGATTGCTGTACAATACGATTTTTTTTGGACATCAGGACGATTTTTTTTTACATCGGTTTACCAAAAAAATTCTTACCGATTTTAGATGCAATATCGCTGGCCTCGTCGGGACTCTCGCCATCGACTTTGAACGTGACTTCGGCTCTTCCGACGCGAAGCTTGCTGAAGGCCTTCGGCCCGTAACCCAAGAGCTTGGCCACTTGGGCCACGACGGCTTTGCCTTCTTCCCAGTTGTCGAACGGTTTTTCGACCACGATGTAAACGTGATCGAGATCGACGTTTTCGTACGCCTGCTCGGTGTTGTCGACTTTCTTCTTCACGAATGGCGATCGCGGGATTTCATCGTTGTCCACATGGTCTTCCCCGCTTTCCTCGATATTTTCCGGGACTACAACGAAGAACAATGCCGAGAATATTGACGCAGAGCCTTTTTGTCTATTGATCCAAATGGTACTAAGATTCTACTCACGCTCCGGGGGCGACTGAGTCTTAAACGCGTAATTGTTCGTCGAGAATAAAGGGCCAGGCTTTTTCACGTCGAGGCGCTCGTTGCGTTGAAAAGCCGCGAGGTCGCGACTCCAGAGCAGCAGATCGTCGTCAAAGACGATGTCATCAGGTGCTGAAACTTGGAGGGGCGAAAGCGAGTCATGATGGTAACAAAATTTTTACTCGAGAGTTGCAATATAACGTATTTACATTTTTATTTAAATCTTTGAATCGACTGGGATAAAAATGTCGTATTACTGAGTACCTTGCCTGATTGCGTCACGAATATCCAGGGGCTGTACCAGTCCCCCCTCTGTGTACATTCCACTTTTTTGCCTATTGGTGGATCGTTCGAGCGCGTCTTGGACCTTGAGCAAAGAATCTTCCGTCTCGGGCTCCTTATTACCCTCGTCATCCTCTTCGTCCGCAGTATTTCTGTTCATCCACAGATCGTCTTCTCGCGAATCTCTCTCGCCGTCACCTTCGTTTCTCAGAAACTCCAAACCATCGAGATTATCGCGGCCGGCCTTCGTTTCGTTCGCTATCAACAATCCGTTCTTCGTGAATTTCCAGAGATATCGGTCAAGCTCGGGACCCAAGTACCGATGATCCCGTCTGGCTTTTGGAATTTCGCGATCGCCGTCCCGGAGAATATCCTTCGCCAACTCGTAGTCGTCGAGCTTGAACGACGAGGGTTTGAAATTGCGCAGAAGCTGCTCGTCGCGATTTGGTTGCCGTCTGAGCCGATACATCGGTTGGTCGTACTCCGAGACATCGAGACGTTGAGCTAATTCGCGGAAGTTTCGCGACGACGGGTTGTAATTCGTGTCGACGTAGTTGGTGACTTGCGGCGGTGAATTCATCAGCATCTCCTCGTCGTTGAGATTCTCGTCGTGTACTGTTGCCTCGTCGACGATCAAGTCCTCGAGCTTCGCGACTCGCTGGCGTTCGGGTTTCTTGCGGAAAGACGAGTACGCGTAGGTGTAATCGTCCTCGGAGTCGTCGTTGAGAGGGCGACGGTTGTGCTTGGGTTTCTTTGGCGACGCCGCGGGTGGATAGTACTTCTCGTCGGCGAAGTCGCCGTAGCCGTGGCCGCGAGTGGGCGTGAAATTCACCACAGCAAGAGGCTGGGACTCCTTAATAAAGTTAAAGTTAAAATTAAAAAATAAAGTTAAAAATTAATAATGTAAAAATTATGATCGTTGACGGAAACGATCTTTATCAACGGAAAAGGATTCGAATTATCAAAGCGTTTATGTACCTCCTGAGGATCCTCATCTTCCCCATACTCGTCGAAGGTTCCCTCGTCGAGGTTCGCGAGTTCTCGACAAAAACCCAGGTCATCCTTCAATTTGTATCTCAAACTGTACAGCGAGCCCTGCATTATGCACTGGGTATACGGATGCGTCCACTCGTATCCATCCACGACGAGACGCTGCAGTCGTTTTCGCAGCAATTCGAGGTCCGACGCGTCCAGGTCGTACCTGTAAACGTCTTCATCGTCCAGCTCGCCGAACGGTCGTATGCATCTTCCGAAAGCCGAGTCTGCGCAAGACAGAAAATTAATTACCTGATTAGAACAAAACTGTAGTCGTTAAAAAAGGGATTCAGTAGAACCCACTTCTTCGTGGAAAAATCCAGACAATAAAAAAATTCTGTAAATAAAATTTCTCCTATGGAAAAACTTCAAGCTACTATTTTTCTTAGCCTGAATTAAACTCTCTCAGTATACAAAAAAAGTTGAAAAAGCAAAACTCGTTCGTTGCCAGCAAAAACTTTCTTGTACACGAGGTTCAACGTTAGGAGTTGAAATACAAATTTTAATGAAAAGAGACCTTACAATTTAACTGTCTTAGGGAGCAATTCAATTTGAATGCGCTATGGAATTGCTTTCCAAGTACTACATTCATTATTTTTTAAGGATAAGAAAACGAAGAATGAAGATATAAAAAAACGCTTTTTATGTGACACTCTTCAGTGTCAACCGAGTCTCCCTCCAAGTTGACACAGTGTTTACTGCTTTTATGCTCTCACCGTCGTAGCAAGTCTCCACCCCTGATCTGCATACATTTTTGCTGAAGAGACAGCCTGAAACAAAGCGAAGATCTAAGGTTAAAAAATCTCGAGCACAGACGTTTTGTTACAATGCATAAAATACCGGCTATGTACGTCAATACCGTCGACATATCTTCCTTTCTTTATCTCGCGTTTTTTTCATCGAGTGACGTACTTCACGAACCCGGGGAAATTCAGAACGAGTGGGCGCTCGGCATCACCCCGAGGGTATATCTATATCCGCAGAAGGGCGGCCGAGCTCTCGGTTCGTACATCAATGAATATCACGTGACTCCATTAAAGCTGCACCTATCAGAGCTTCGCGAGATATGTTAAGGTACAAAATATACCCACGCGATTTCCGATAAATACAAAACACTGCCAGACTCAAGGGCGTCATTTGAATATTAATCAAAAAACAAAAACTCGTGTATATAAAATTTCTCTCTGGCACGAATTCCGCGCCTGTTACGTTCATATTATAAACACTATAATAAAGAAAAAAATTGCGAAAAGTTCGATGCATAAAATTTAATTTGATGGTCCAATCGGGTATATAAAGTTCGTAAAGTTGTTTTTTATCAGTGATGAGGAAGCAGGAAGTAGAGCAATCACGTGTCAGGCTACGTGAGATATGTCGCGGTGCGAGATATGCCCACACGATTTCCAATAAATCTAAACGGCGCCCGGGGCCAAGGACGTTGTTTGTATACGAATTGGAGAAGACTCGGGCAAACAAAAATCCTCTTCCAGGGTAACTAACAGGTTCTGCAGGATTGCCACAATGAGAAAGCTGGGGAACCGACGAAAATTGGGGTCGGGTGGGAGCGACGCAGCGAAGCGAACATTTACGGCCGGACGTGAATGAACCTCGAGACCGCTGCTCTGGGAATATCAAGGACTCGAGGGTTTGACACGAGCGCGAATCTTCATTGAGTAACGCTACGTGAGAATCTCGTGCTCGACGTGTGTGCGAACATAACTGAGCCAAACTGCGAAGCCCCGAAGAGTCCCAGAGGTGGAAGTCGCCCCGGCTAGACCACTGACTGTGCAATATTTATCAGGGTAATGTGAATTGCGACGGCGTCATTGATGCGTTCGACGGGCTGCGGGATTATCGACCAGGAGAATAGTCGAACAATGGTCAGGCCGTAATGTTAGTTCACTATTAAATCCTCGCCGGCGCACCAGTCGTACTACCGATACCATTTCACGTTCCAGTAACACTGGTTACAAAAGATGAACGAGCGAAAAAAAAATAACTGAAATAAAAAAAATCCTCCCACATTAAATTCAAATGCCAACATCAAGCCATCAGCACATTTTGACCAATTCCTATATTCTTATTGAACTTCACATTTTCATAAAAATTCGTAAGACGAACAAACTGAATTTCACAACCAAGTTTTACGTTTAGCATCCTACTTCTTTTCGTTCGAAAGAAAAATATGACTTGCGATAAAAACATTAATTAACGATTAATACACGAGCGAATAAAAATAACTGAAATAAAAAAAAAATCCTCCCACATTAAATTCAAATTTCAACATCACGCTATCAACTTATTTTGACCAATTCCTACATTCTTATTGAACTTCACGTTTTCATTAAAATTCGTAAGACGGATAAACTGAATCTCTCAGCCAAGTTTTACGTTTAGCCTTCTATTTCTTTTCGTTCGAGAGAAAAATATGATTTGCGATAAAACGATTAATACGTGAAAAAAGGTGGATATCTGGATGTCAAATAAGGGGGAATACTCCGGTTCACCTTGTGTTTTCCTTCGTTAGTTGAAATCAACGGTGAAAAAACACGAATTGACCGAAGGATTATTATGCTTGCGGAGTGTATACAGAGGCCCGGACGTGCCCGAGAGCTTATTCAGTCTATCGCCTGCCTGGGCCGCCGTGTCAACTCGGCGCGCGTGGGATGCACGGCTCGATAACGTCGGCCTGATGAAGCCACTTCCCCAGCTGAACTCCTCTGCTCTCTTCTCTTTCTCTCCCTCCGGACTGTATCCTTATTGCAGCTTAGATGGAAAAGGACCAAGCGGGCGCAAACTGCTCCATTGTGGGCGATGCAAGTAACAGGCGGGCCGACACGTTGATGGTAACAAAATGATAAAAAGTTTGTAATTGACTTTGTGGACTCACCGATCTCGCCATCGCCGTGAATGACACTCTGGAAGCAGAAGAGGAACAGTAGCTCCAGGCCTCCCTTCCACCACCGTTTACGGCCCATAGATATTTCTATAAAAAAACACATAAGTTCAATTAGTTTGGAAAAAGAAAAAGTAAGTGAAATAACTGGAAAAGAAAGTGATTGAGACTTCTTCAATCCTACGAACAAAGTCTACAGCGTGAATTCAATCGTGTTACTCGACGAAACCAACTCGAATAAAATTCTATTCTGCGACTATTCTATTCCATATAAAATTCTATATCCGACTATTCGCTATTTCTTCGTCTCAACTACAAATCGTAAATTGATCAGCATAAAACAACAAAAGCAAATGTGTCTAAGAAAATGCGAAAAGCCCGAGCTCCATGTTTCCGTCGTCCGCGATCAAAATCGTAAATTCTATTATTCCAAAGCGGGGCTGCAAACATGCTTATCGACGATCTGCGCTACGATGCACGGAGTGTTACCCTTATTCGCGTTAAAACCCTCTCGGCTGCGAATACAAAGCGGTTTTTCACGCCTCGACGTCGCGACACAGCCGATCGCGCGTTGTACGCATTTTATACGTATAATAAAACGCGCTGGGCTTATTGTTGAAGCGATCGATGAAGAAACAGCAGCCGTCTCCGAGATTCGCGTTGAACCCTGAAGAAGCGGATACGCAAAAGGCGACGTCAACAGGGAAAACAGATGCTGTCTGCGTTCGCACGAGAATCGCAACGACTGTGGGAGAGTTACGAAAGGTCGCTGCGCGAAAATCAATATTACGTGTTATATGCGCGGCTACGCGGTGAACCACCCATCGAAATATAATCGCGGGCACCGCGTTGCCGCTCTGGTCTTGTGCCGTATGACCTCATGCGCCTCTCCGTGTACCTTGCGGAACACCTGCGTAAGCTCCAACGACGAATAATCAATGAAACGAGCGGCCGCGATGGAGAGGCGCCGTGTCGAGTCGACAGGAACCATACACGGCGAACGGAAGATAATACCGGAGGCGTCGGGGGCGACGCGCCAATCGATGGGCGCAATCGAAAGCTCCGGGTCGAGCATCAGGTAGCCACTTCGATGCTTTGAAGAAGCCAAATATCATATGATTCCGACCATATGATATTGTTGGCCGACGTGGGAACAAAAATTCTTAGCACCCGTTGGCGTCGAATAGGACGATCTAATCGGGGTGAGACAAAATTTGAAAGGTTTTTTGATAAGGAAAATTGAGAAAAAAGTTATTTTCCGGAAAGCTCTCTACGCTCTCCACCCGAAACATTTGAGAACACGGAAAGAATTGGAATTGTTGGCCGACGTGGGAACAAAAATTCTTAGCACCCGTTGGCGTCGAATAGGACGATCTAATCGGGGTGAGACAAAATTTGGGAGGTTTTTTGATAAGAAAAATTGAGAAAAATGTTATTTTGCAGAAAGCTCTCTACGCTCTCTACCCAAAAAATTCGAGAAAGCGGAAAGTAATAAGTGGTTACCCCAAACAAACGCCTACGTTAAATACGCTTCAAGCGATAAAATTGTGACACCCAATAGTTGGTTCTCCCAACCAATTTTCTGGCTTGGAGCGTTTTTAACCATGGCGCTTGGTTCGGGCAACCACTCATTTCTTTCCGTGTAGGTGGACGTTGGATTGCAGTAATAGGGTCACGGGCGATGTGAATTTTTTGCAGCCGAGGAGATTTTGCTATTCACTCGGAGAGGCGTCTGGACGCAGGTAAAAAGCACTTCTCGTTTGGTCAAAGCCTTTTAAGTTCAGGCATTTGATCCTCTAGACTAATTGAAATCAATCTGTGCACTCGTGGAATTGTTCGATAATTGCGCGTGTTCCGATAATGAAACGATTCGAGGACCGTGCCGCGGGATTAAAAAAAAAAAAAAAAGAAGATGGAAATTATCGGAAAACGTTGTATGAAGTTCGACGGAAGGAATTCCAATGGCAATGGAAATACGTGATCGCCCACTACTTTTTGATGACGTTCGAAGCGGCGAGAACGATATCCGATTGCCGAGTCGAATTGGCGAACTTCCCGGCGAAGTAGCGAATTTAGCGCCGAAGGCGCGGCACAATTTCCCGCCCGGTCGTATGACACTTACGCGATGACAATTCAGTTTTCACATAAAAAGTTACACGACCGAGCGGGAAATTCGAGACCGCGTCGGTGACTTTTGTCCACGAATAAACTAATGGCAATGAATGATATCGCATCGACTTCCATTGGTGTATTTGTGGAAAAACGACACCGTCGCTATTCCATCTTTTTATTACGGAAATTGGGTGAAGAGATTCCGTGATTGTATATTACGGCCTGGTCACATTTGGTAAACGGTATGATGAAATATATTAAACATTTTATTATTATTGTTATTTTATTGAATTTCGTCACCCGGCTTCGTGGGTCCGACAATTTGCAGGTCGAAAGACCGTCCGGGATCGCGTGTAACAAATTAAAGTACAACTGGAACACGAAAATGTAGAAAAAAAAGTATACCGTAAAACCACCGTAACATTTTTACCCCGGAATAAAAATGTGTAACGCAGTTATTTCCGCAGACGGTACAATTTTTTTTTGTTGCAAAAAAAACTCCTGTATTTTTTTGCAATAAATAAACGATAACCGAACCCGTCGGGATTATTTGACGAGGGGAGACCGACGAGCAACATATACGCAACATATATGTTCAATCGACAGTTAGCAGAGAGTCCACATGAAAGCGAAACGCACACAAAACGTTATAAATACGCGGCCGTCAATTTCGATACCAATATTTGTGCTGCAAAAAATATATGTTACAATATTTATTTTATTTTTCAAGCGCAACAAGTATATATATCGCGTATACTTCGGACCTGCGACTCGACTCGATTCGCGTCTCGCGTGTAATCGAAACATTCGAGAACAGAGTCGCAAAAATAAATCCCTAACAACCGACGTATTTCAGATATTTCACGGGGGGGGCGTTCGATGTTCGATATCGTCGTCGTGGTCGAAACTCGTATGTTTTTCCGTCGTTGCGGACCAACTACGTTATCAGCGAACGCGCCGCCGCACCCCGAGAAAAAGGACACGACGGAATTTCTCGTCGGATATTCACGCCGTCGTGCATCCTTACCAGGGCGTTCGACGACGGTGCGTTGTTGTTGTTGTTGTTCGCCTCAGTTGCGCATTATTTCTGCGCTTCTACCCTACGGGCGATCCACTGTTCAATGCGCCCGGTTAACTCTGTCCCCCTCTCTCTCTTTCTCTCTCCCCCTTTGACCCTGTCTCTCCCGCTGCGACGTCAACCGGACGACGAAACACGCGTTGACACGTTTTTGTTTTCTTCCTTCTCCCTTATTCTCACTGGTCGAAATCGTTGACCATCGCCCGGACGGTCCGCGACTCGAATGTGACGTCGACGATTCTTGGCGTCCGCACTCGACGCAGCAGTGGCACCGACTGCTCTCGCGACTCCGGCAGGGCGTGCGTTGGATTTTGAAATCGATTACAAGCCGGCTGGAAGCGCCGCTCACTCGCTCCCTCTATCGCTCTGTCTCCCTCCGTCGTTTCTTCCTTGTTGTGTCAGTTCTCTCTGTCTTCTCTCTCGCTAACCTGCGCGTTTCCTTGGCTCTGTCTCTGTCCCTCTCTCCGGCTTTCCTCCCGCTGCCACGAGCCACCCTCGCTGCCCGTCGACACCCGCGCACCCAGGGTAAAGCAAAACCGACGGCCGAAGCGAGACGGAACGATCCTTCAGGGGTCACTCCCACCGCCCACACGCGCCGTGCCCTCTCGGTCGCCGCGCGCGACGAAGCCGCGCGCGCACCAGCTCCAACAGATGTTTGCCAGGGTGAATGGGCCAAAGTTGCAAAATGTCCACCGTCCAAAAGATTCTCACCGGGCCCCGGGTGACTTTCGGACCGACTCGAGTTAGTCGAAAGTCAGCCGAAAAAAGTTTAATTAATTTTGTCGACAAATTACGCGGCTAGACGCGCCGGCGAAATTCGAAAAACTTTTTCGCTCGCAGCGGCTAGAGCGTTAATTGCACTCGTGGCCTATATTTCAGGGCGGAATGTTTTCATTAGTTGTGGGTCTCGCGCAACACGCACCGCTCTAGCGCTATATTCCTCTCTTAGTGAGAGTAAAAAGAAAACGATTGCGCATACATTTATGACAAAATAAACATTTTGTCAGAAGACCCGGGGCGTAAAATTGTGATATAGTCAATATCGCTGAAATTTCTATGAGAGAAAACTTCCCAATCGGATAATGAAACAGCTAAGAGCCGATTAAATTGAATTGTCACATTGCAGTTCAACCTATTTGTCAAAATTATAACAATCGAAAGAGTCTGAGTTGCAGGAAATGCGAACAACTGTTCGGTTTTTATTTTTGCATATATGTTTTACATAAATTTATGACAAAATAAACATTTTGTCAGAAGACCCGGGGCGTAAAATTGTGATATAGTCAATATCGCTGCAATTTCGATGAGAGAAAACTTCCGAATCGGATAATGAAACAGCTAAGAGCCGATTAAATTGAATTGTCACATTGCAGTTCAAGTTATTTGTCACAATTATAACAATCGAAAGAGTCTGAGTTGCAGGAAATGCGAACAACTGTTCGGTTTTTATTTTTGCATAAATGTTTCACATAAATTTATGACAAAATAAACATTTTGTCAGAAGACCCGGGGCGTAAAATTGTGATATAGTCAATATCGCTGCAATTTCGATGAGAGAAAACTTCCCAATCGGATAATGAAACAGCTAAGAGCCAATTAAATTGAATTGTCACATTGCAGTTCAACCTATTTGTCAAAATTATAACAATCGGAAGAGTCTGAGTTGCAGGAAATGCGAACAACTGTTCGGTTTTTATTTTTGCATATATGTTATTAGGAAACAGAGCCTATGTTGCGACATGTAGAAATATGTGTTAGTACTTCAAACTGAGATCTTGACATTCTTAGATCAAAGATTTCAGACCCTCTGGCGATCCCTTCGGTCACCCGATACGCAATTTCATCTACCATATGGTGGAACGGAATTCGCGCGCGCCTCCCCCGGTGTTTTGTGCGCCAGGAGATATCGATTAGAGGAACACTTGTTGATGCAGCGCTGCAGTCTACAAAAGTGAAACAGAAAACACCCGCAACGCCTTGGGTCGCGCATCACGCGCAACCTCCCGGCCCACCCCCACCGCTCCGTTGTTTGCGTAACGCCCGTTGCATCGTTGTACCAGCGTCGAGCTATTGAACACAGCAGCTCGCAATGGGTGCCGGCCGGTTCTCCAATACACGGCAACAATCGACGACAATGGGCCGCGATGTAAAAGCGAATTCTATTAAGAATTGAAAGTAAATCGATGCTCTCGCGCTCGGCAATTCTATCTTCACTAACACGCGACAGCCTTGAAAAAATCGAAGACCTTTCTGTATTGTTCGTGCATTAACAATCGAGTTCCCGAATTTTTAAAGATTCATGAACATAGCAAACGATAATCTAACGAACGATAAATTGAGTTAGTAATTGCGCATTTTTCCATCATTCGAAATTTGGAACTTAGCTAGTACCGGAAGTCGTCACGCGTCGCCGCGACCTCTATCGTCACTAGAGCGAACCGCGGAGCGAGCGAAGGCGGACGACCGAAAGTTAGGTTAGACTCTTTTTTCCGGTTTGCACAGCCGTGAGGTGCGTTGATTCCCGAGTGCAGCAAAGTAATCTGCAAACATCCAATTATTCGTTAAACTTTGTCGAAGTCTCGGGCGACCGTAACGACGATCTAATATCCGCGCTTCGTTTGGCGCGGTTATTTATCCGCGAAAAGCCTTTTTTAACAGTGTTCCCGGGTCATAACCGCAATACCCTGTCAACATTGTATCGTGGCGGACACGGTCTCGGCGTATGACCCCCGAGATTCGTCGAAGTCCCTCGAGATTTTGGCGATCGCGAGTTAAAATCCGAGCTATTCGCGAGAGTGCTATTTCATTCTGTGAATTTTACGTCGGGAGATCGAAATTTTGTGTCAAACTCGTTTCGCGTCTGTGTACACGTTGATCGGGGGGGTTAAACTCGTGTTTACGGATTTTCTCCGATTCCCGCGGCTCTCTCGTTGTCGATACTCGGATTCGACGAAAATTGGATTTTTGCGGATTTTGTCGGCAAGATTTGTCGGTGTCGGTTGGCGCTAATCGCGGGCTTTCTCTTTGTTTGCAGTTCGCCAAGATGGTGAAAATAATGAAAACAGGAAAAGTCGTGCTGGTCCTTAGTGGCCGGTACGCAGGACGCAAAGCCATTGTCATGCGCAACTTCGACGATGGCACCACGGAAAAACAGTACGGACACGCGCTGGTTGCTGGTATTGATCGCTACCCGCGCAAAGTGCACAAGCGAATGGGCAAGGGAAAGCTCCACAAGAGGTCCAAGATCAAGCCCTTCGTCAAAGTGAGTAGAAAAAAGCATTGGAACGTCAAAACACTTATAGTGAGCACACAAATTTGGAGACCGTTCAGTCAAAGATTCATAAACTAGTTTAACGATGTTCAACATTCGCTTGTAAATCTAAAAAAATATAGATGACAAAGGAGAAGTCATCTCCTTGTAATATTTGCAAAAAGAAAGAGCTCAGACGAATCAGTTACCTTCTGTTAGTCTTCATTTCACAACTGATAATATGATATTTAAAAAAGTAAAGGGATTGTCTCAAACATGTTTGATTTCCAAAGATTCGTTGATGGTTTACTGTCCAAGTTTCCTAGCCACATTAAAAACATGCATTTATATGTTTGGCCTTACTACACTTTTTTTCTCTGGGAGACAACTATGCTTCTGTGATTACAATAAACTATAAATGTTGTAGCTAGCCAGTAAATATTGGGACTCTATTTGTGTAGTAAAATTTACTATATTTATCTCATTTATTTTTTGGAGCACAGTTTATGGAAATGGAGCGATAAGAGTGGATAGAATTTTCAAAAACTTTCAATGTCTCAAGAATTTTACTGACAAACAAGCTTTCAATATTTATGAAGTTCTTAGTGAAATATCGTACATAACCTCACAATATAAGAAACTCAGTATCAACGTGCTTGGGTTCTGCCCACCTATGTAATTCTGAATGCAATTTTTTCAAATATGATCTTTTTATAGATAATAAATATATATATTAAACAGACACTTCAAATCTCTCATAATTAAAATAATCCATTTTTTAATTGGATCCTTTTCTTCGATTTTTAAATTAAACGTTGTTCCAGGTCCTCAACTACAACCACTTGATGCCAACGAGATACACCGTTGACTTGCCATTGGACAAAGTTGCCCCCAAGGACTTGAAAGATCCGATGAAGAGGAAGAAGGTCAGATTCCAGACCCGCGTCAAGCTCGAGGAAAGGTTCGTACATTTTTGCTCTTTTCTTCAAATACTTCAACTCTTGCACATTGTCAGCAGCTAATTCGTATTTTTGTTCTCTTTGTTACAGGTACAAGTCTGGCAAGAACAAGTGGTTCTTCCAGAAGCTCCGTTTCTAAGCGATTTAAATAAAAATAAACAATTAAAACCCATAAAAACAAAAAAAAACATCTTGTCTCGTGCTATTATTTATTTTTATTATCATCTACCTCATCCGTACAGAAGCTTATAAATTATTAGCAGATTTTGTTTAGTTCATACAATTAGCAGTGCGATTAATTTCGAGCGATAGTTTTACACTGATGATCACTTGTTGTTCAGCTTCTTGATTCGTTCGTCAATAGATGCCATGTTGTTGCGAATTGATTCCATGTTCGAGGCAAAACTCTCCTGCACGCCCTTCAGCAGCGATTTGTTGCTGTCCAAGCCATTTGTTATCTCGTTCTGAAGATCGTCGAGCTGGGCCAAGGCCTTTCCGAATTCGGCAGCTGAAAGAAGAGAAAATATTCAGTACTTGGATGGGTGACCGTGTTCCTTGATTTGTTGAGCGGGGGGCAGTTTTTCTGTGTTTCAAAATACTGAAACTGATACTTGGCTACTTGATACTCGATACTTTGTTTATACTTAGCGTCGAGACTCCACCGCGGCTCTTGATTAATTTACCTTGTTGATGCACAGCGCTTAGAGCGAGCATTCGATTAATCGTTTGCGGCACAACATCCGACGAAGCTTCGATCTTCTTCATGATCTCGTACATCTCGGCAATTTTTTGCTCGCGCTCCGAATCCTGTTGCATAGCCGATTTCTTCTGCGCGAGACTGTCCATCCTGTGCGCAAGAGTAGCTATTCGGCTCTCCATTGCCTCGATCTGCGTGCTGTCCAGCAGCGAAGCTTTCGCTCCGAGCTGTTGAACCGCCTCGACGACTCCCTGAGTCTTCAGCGACTGCGTGAACTTCGCCAACTTGTCGTTGCCGGTGCCGATCACGTTCTCGAGCCTCGCGAGCCTCTGCTCGAGGTGCGCGATTCTCTGAACCTCCTGCAGACGAGCTTTTTCCGGGAGATACATCATCTGGTACTTGAGAACTCCAGCCTCCGGGCTTTCCACCTCCTTTTTCACTTTTACTTCATTCTCGTCCGCCACGACCGAGCCCGTTTTCTTAAAAAGCTCAATCTGCGTCATCAGTTGTCTGCGATAAGAGAAATTTCATTTATTTAACGATTCCAATCATATCCCATCTGAAAAATTCTATCAATCTATTAATAGTAAATTTATTATCATAAGTTTTGATGATAGTCGACAAACTCACTTCAAACTAGAGCCCTGCGGGTCAGCGAGAGCAGCCACAAGATCCGTACCAAGAGTCTCATTCAATTTCAAGCTGTTCAACTGCTTTCCCATTGTCTCCACTTGGGATATGATCTCTACCATGCTCTTCTGCTCTGCTGCGTCACTGGCTTTTTCCTTCAGTAGACTGACCTCGTCAAAGAGTTCTTTCAGCTCACACTGCAGTCTCTCGTGCTTTTGGATTGGTGTCTCTTTCTCACCCTCTCCCGGCAATTCCCAATCGCCAAAACTGCAAATTTGTTATTGTTGTAAGAATTTATTGAATTTCAAACAGAAAAAGAAGTCAGAGTTTTTTGATAATAATTACACTGCATTGTAGCCAGTCCTTGGCTTCCGCGATATTCTATCTGAAAAATCAACTCCTTTGGAGACCACATGTTTTCCTTTGAATTTGTTAAATGCCTCTGTTGCGCTTGTGTGCAGGCGCTCTATGGAATCTGTTTCATCCTTAAAAAGGCAAAAATTGCAATTATACACCAGACATTCTTGAAACAGACACAGAGTTTAGAGTAAGATTCTCAAGACTATTTAATATAAATATCTGATCATTTGTTATAAGTCATCATAAAGTTATTCTGTACATTTTTATGCATGATAAAAAAAACTATTAAAAAATTTACCTCCGAGTATAGAGGAAGCTGTTCTGCTTCCGGAAGGTCAGTTGTCTCGTAAACATCAACCTGATCATAGGCCTGAAAAGTATTACACAAGTTAAGAAAACTATATCTATGACGTTTATTGAAATAAAAAAATATGCTTTTGAAATTTCATTCAGATAAAAATGATAGAAAATTTACTGAATTTATGGAGTAAATTAAAGGTGAAACAATCGCACTATTGGGAATGTGAATTTATGGTGTCCCACAATAAAACGAGTTTGTCGAGCCTCATAATCTCAAGAAGCCTCCGTTAATACTCAGTAAGGTTACTGCTCCAGTTTCATATCGGCTTATATCATGCTGAGTATACCCAGAGCTGATATGAAAAATATGTATATACAATAGAGACGCGACAATATTGAATTTAACGTCAACTGGAAATCAGTAGGACCTTATTTGTTAGATCTAACTGTTACCATCGAAAAAGGCAAAACGCGAATCGTAACCACACCTAGAGACGTGCAACGAGTTGCAGCTGTTAAACGAAATTTCGAAGTCCGCAATCAAGGATACTCACAATTCCGGGTAAGTCGGCATATTTAGGATCTGCCATCGCGAAATTGACGACAATTAATCTAAATCAGTAGCCCCGAATAGACGATTTTTTCGTCTGACAGTGTCATAAAGCTTGACACTTGCCGTTACGATGCCCGAGAATGCCGTTGATTGGTCGACAGACTAAGAGAAACTTTACGTGCGCCGCTGGTCAATTTCCGTCATATGACTAGATTTTCTGCCCGATGTAAGCTCGAAAAAAATTAGCCATACATTTTAATTAACTTTTTTTAAACTAATGGCAATTGGGTCTTCCACAAAAATTTAGAATCGGCAAATTCGATACATATATTAAGTAAAATGCATTAAGAAACCGATTCATCAAGATATAATTGGTCAAATTGTTTATATTTATTTAATATTAACGTTTTAATATTGACGAAAATTCAAATCGTTGAAAACGCAACGCTATTGGTGCCCGAGCGTGTGACGTCACGATGTTGTTACGTTGCCGCGAACTTTCAAACGTCGCCCGCGTTGCCGTTTCGTAACGTGACAAACAATACATTTCCGACAAAAAAACGTGCCAAATATGATGAATCGCCTAAAAGCAGGTCTCGTGAAGGCGAATTCACGAAACCTGCAAAACATATACATGTTTATGGTGTTGGAATTCATAAAAGAAAGTGACAAGCTCAATGGTGTTCGCTGTACGTTTTCTGTCAGGTTGACAAACAAAAATGTACGGTACAACACCAGCTGTCATTTTTATATGCTCCATTAAGCAGAAAAGCACATAATTATCCATGTCGTCTTTCAGCTAGAAAATAATATAATCAGTAAGAAAAGAAGTGCCGCTTCTGCATGTGATGGAAAAAAAAAAAAAAAAAAAAAAAAAAAAAAAAAAAAAAAAAAAATATCGTACGGTATATTTCCATATGTGTATTGACATACTGTGTGCCAAATTAAAAAAAAAAATCATTTGTACAATTTTCGACAAGAGGATCCTCGCAACAAAAATAATCCGATTTTGTCAATTTGTCGCGACGTCTGGCTGTTTGAATACATAACCTCTTTTCGGGTTCTCCGCGCGGAGCAGTGATAAACGCATCATCGGGCGCGTTTTTCACCGTATTTTGCCCAGGGGTACAAAACATCAGCGATAACTTGTTGCCACATTCATATTTACATGTATGTATTCAAATACCATGAAATTAAATAAAAATGAAACTACAGTACGTATAACGCCTGGTAATCGCGTTCGGCAACAACATCGTGACGTCACAGACCGGTTCGGGCAAAGTCGGGCGTTTCCGGCGCGTTCAAATGTATAGTTTAAAATTTGCGTTTTTAAACAGCTATATCTTTGCAAACATTGAGTATTTTGCAAAAAGAAAAAAAGTTTATTTAAAAAATCATATGCGCTCTAAACATTAGCAACGTTTTCTAAAATGACTGGAAGACCCAATTGATTGGTGGTCGTTTGGTAGTCTAGTGATTGATAGTCTAACACGTTGGACAGTCAATCGTTTTATTAAAATTACAATAATTAAAAAATCAAGTAAGGCCTAAGCCAAAGTAAGCCGAACCGTTTTGTTTATTCCAAATTGATTCAATTGGGTCTCAATCAATGGAGAGTCGTTCGATGCCCACGAATTTCAACATTAAACCGTTCAGTGGTGACTCATTCGGCTACTAACATAAAAATCTCAATTAGCT